>VMBQ01009750.1:18798-29722 GCA_007657795.1 Dreissena rostriformis
CCCCCCCCCCCTGGCGGCCATGTTTTTCAACGAACCATAACCATTTTCAAACTCACCCGAGCTATTGTTAGAACAAATGTTCTGATCAAGTTTCATAAAGATTGGATAATAAATGTGACTTCTAGAGTGTTAACAAGGTTTTACTACATAGCCATATAAGGAAAAATGCCACGCCCCCTTGCGGCCATGTTTTTTAACGGATCTCAACCATTTTCGAACTCAGCCCAGATATTATTAGTTCAAATATTCTGACCAAGTTTCATGAGCATTGGACCACAAATGTGACTTCTAGAGTGTTAACAAGGTTTTACCATACAGTAAAGCCATATAAGGAAAACTGCCCCGCCCCATGGCGGCCATGTTTTTCATTCAACTGGAACCATTTTCAAACTCGTCCAAGATATTATTGGGACACATGTTTTGACCAAGTTTCATGAAGATTGGACTAAAAATGGGACTTCTACAGTGTTAATAAGGTTTTACTATTGCCATATAAGGAAAACTGCCACGCCCCCTGGCAGCCATGTTTTTCAACCAACGGGAACCATTTTCGAACTCGTCCAAGATATTATTGGTACACATGTTCTGACAAAGTTTCATGAAGATTGGACTTAAAATGTGACTTCTAGAGTGTTAACAAGGTTTTACTATAGCTATATAAGGAAAACTGCCACGCCCCCTGGCGGCCATGTTTTTCAACCAACCGGAACCATTTTCGAACTTGTCCAAGATATTATTGGGACACATGTTTTGAGTAAGTTTCATGAAGATTGGACAATAAATGTGACCTCTAGAGTGTTAACAAAGTAAATGTTGACGCCGCACGACGCACGACGGACGACGCACGACGGACATAAGGCGATCACAATAGCTCACCATGAGCACGTTGTGCTCAGGTGAGCTAACAACAACATGATTATGTAAACCTCTATATGCGCTTATAGATTTGAATTCCACCTCTTTTTGCCAACCAGTGGGCGGAGTCTAAACTTTGCAGGTGCGCGTGACGTCACTCGTCAACTGGTCTATATGTACTTTCAACCCAAAGGGTACGTCATATCTATATAGACATAATTGTGTTCAGCCCAATTGTTAAGCCTAGTGTTAATGACCTTAGTGAATAAATTCCCAAAAGTACTTAATAATGTTATCCCTCTGTAATTATTTACATCCTGCTTATCACCTTTTTATGTAAAGGAACAATAAAACCCTCAAACCACTCTTCATGAAAATGTCCATATTCAAACAATTTATTAAACAAATTACAAACAACTTTTAACAAACTTTTACTACTAATTCCAAATTTAAACAAGTGATGTGTTTGAGAAACACTATGTCCCCTTTTAAGCGATTTTGACCCATATATTTGACCTTGAAGGATGACCTTGACCTTTCACCACTCAAAATGTGCTGGTCCATGAGATACACATGCATGCCAAATATCAAGTTGCTATTTTCAATATTGCAAAAGTTATGGCCAATGTTAAAGTTTGTGCAAACAAACCAACAAACAAAGGGCAAAAACAATATGTCCCCCAGTATAGACTGGGGGACATAAAAACCCATTCAGCAGATAATCAGGGCCACCTGATCTACCATTATATATTTGCTTACAAGAACTTATAACTTCTTGATCAGTAAAACGCTACATTAAACTCATAAAACATTATATTTAATTCTCCATTTAAGTACCGGTAAAGATAAAACAAAACATCTTCATCGGTTTGGTAAAATCTAGAAATAGGAGCATTAATTGATTTAAAATAGTTTTATAACTCCCTACTACTTATATTTAACTTATTGTATTTGCTTGTATTATTCTTAAGCAGTTTCCAGTACAGTTTTGCATTTGTAAGTCTTGCATTTTCATTTTTTTTATCATAAGCACATTTCGTTTTTCTAGTTTTACTTGTATAAAGACTCCTAGATTCTACCATACTTTGTCTATTTTCCTCTGAAGGATAGTGTCTTTACATATTAAGATCCATATAATAACATTTTTTTATATATTTACATTCATCATCAAATTATGCAGCATTACAAGAAGTTTTATCAACAAAATGTGTATTGTCAACTATCTTTTTTTTAATAACGGTGAACTAATATTTTCAAATACATCACAAAATTGGGTTAAATAACTATCTAATGCATCACTGTTTTGAGTTTGATCAATACAACCACTAATAGTTACACAGGTATTTATAACACTTTCACACTACAATGTATTTATATAATCCATTTTCTTTAAATTATCCCATTTATAAATGTATGGTAATTGTTTGACATCATTTTCCATATGGCTATTGCTATTAGGATATGTCTCTATCTCAGTTTTACATTTAATACTAAATGGTATTATTTTATTTTATAAAATGTTAGGATCTAGAACTTTAAACTTATGTATCAATGGAAACATATTACTTTTACAGAGAACAAGATAAGTATCTAGTAAAGTTGTTTCATTATTCTAATATTATTTATTATTAATAAACTTGTATACAGGGTGAAAGCTTATTTGTGTATCTTTACGCGTGTACATAATAACGACTAAAGCCAAAAACAAGTTATATTTCAGCATGAAAGTAATTATTAGTATTACGTTTTCAAAATAGAATTTCTAAAAAAGCTGTTGTAATAAGACAATTGTACTACAATTTATGTACTGGAAGACGTTATATTTTTAAGGTGTTTTTCATAAAAAAAAAACAAAAACTACTTATTAAGTCCGTCAACTACAAAACTCAAAACAATATACATGCTAATAATAATTAAAATTTTGCGATAAAATCCGACAAAAAAACACTAGAATAGGACAAAAGCTTAAAACAATGTAAAACTTTTAACTATACAAATGCAAATAATTAATCATTATCTGAAAAAAATATGTGATATCTATCAAAACATTATCATTTCAATTCTCATGAAATCAAATTATCTTGTTTATCAAAGTATGTCAATTTAAGAGTACAGAAAAGTTTTGGGAACACAAATTCATGCAACCGATGTAAACACATGTTACAAACATTTAAAAATCCATATATGATATGCATTACATAACAATATCATATGGACGATGGTCCACCGTCGCCCAACTAAAAATAGCATGTAAAGGGTTAGGGTTAAAAAAATATACTGTTTAGGCGACCGTAGACCAAAAGGCCTCTGATATAAAGATTTTTTTCCAAACGTTCTTTATAGCTTTATTGTAACGGAGTTCTAACGCATGTTAAATTGACTTTTGATTTGTTAAACAAACACCGCAGTCCAGTCGCTAACATGAACGACATACTTTGGGATGAAGATTTTTGTCCATAAACTACCATATCACCGCCCTGAATCATTGACAAAGCTGTAATAGTGTTTGGTACAGCATGGCTCATCAATTGTTCATTGTTTGAAATGTGTTCAAAACAAACCAGTGATCCACTATCACCTTTCTGGGAAAAATGCCTCTGTTGCAGCACACCCGAATGATCGGGCGATTGAGGCAGCGCATCTGGAAGAGTGTCAATCATGATAAGGTAGTGGTCAGTTTGTTGTTGAGCGCCCTGTAGATCTGTGCAAGGAAGCTCCAAGTCGGGGCATGCAATCAGCCCGCGAGTTAAACCAGAGTAAGCTCCGTATTTGTAAACCCTTTTACCTACCACATATGAATGCTTGCCTTCATACACCGTCCACGGCCTACGCACACCGTCTTCGTCCTTTATGTATGGATTACAATATGTTAATGCGTCCTTTTCCACCTTCACTGCTGCCACGTCAACAAGCGCGAATGACGGATTTTCACCAAAGTAAAAAGTCATTTTGGGCGAACTAGTTGCAAAACGATAACACAACGCTTCTTCGCATTTAAAAACCTCATGTTTAGGACATGGACTGTCAACTACATGGGCACATGTCAACCCGAATAAATTCCCAGAGTCATCTTGTACAAACCCACCAAGAGTCCCGAACCGAGGTGTTCTAGAAGCATCAAGAATTCTAATGCTACCGCCCATAGAACCACAGGCGGAGCCGTCCTTACAATCACCTGGAAGCTCATCATGATAATGGGAGCAGATTTTGTTTCCATCTTCAATCGCCAACTGAGCAGTCGGTCTAAACCTTACAACCTCTAGAGCATATGAAAAAAAGAATCCATGTTGCTTCATAATTTTTTGTATTTGTTGACGACATTCTACTTTAGCATTGTTAATATCCCCTGGTTTACTGTCATTATCAACTTCCATAGAATCCCTGTTATCTTCACGATAGTTTGCTTCTTTATCTTGGACACTTTTAGCACCGTGTTCTGGTTTTAAATAAATCGTGAAATTGTTGTAAACTGTTCCAATGCAAAACACTCCTTCCAAACTGAAAAGTGATAATTAATTACTTCAATTAAAACCATAAAAAAACATCGTATTATTATAAAACAATAGACATGGAATGTTAAATAATGTAAATTTTAAACAGATTATTATCAACGAACAATGTTAACAAGGGACCAAAATTGTCACAAAACCAGGTTTTCAATTTGAAAATAAAGTCTGATAAAGGGAGACAACTCAAAATGTGCATTGTTACTGATTGTTCCTAGTTAACCCCTTGTGCCAAATTCAATCTTTTTTCTCAAAGTGTGACCTTGACGTTGCAGATATCGACGTAATTCTTTCGCATGACACACCGTCCAATGATGGTGAACAAATGTGCCAAATGATTTTAAATCTCACAATGAACGACATAGTTATGGCCCGGACAAGCTGATGTATGGCCATTTTTGACCTTTGGTCTCAAAGTGTGACCTTGACCTTGGAGATATCGACGTAATTCTTTCGCGCGACACACCGTCTAATGATGGTGAACAAATGTGCCATATGATTTTAAAATCTCACAATGAACGACATAGTTATGGCCCGGACAAGCATTGTTCCGCCCGCCGGCCCGCCCGCCCGCCCGTTGACATTCATTAATCTAATAACCAGTTTTTTCCTTCCGAAAACCTGGTTAAAAATGCAATAATTATTTGTTCAAATAGAACAGGAATAAAAATCGCCTAATATTTAAAAAATAAATAAAGTTGGATGCATAAGTACGTAAACAGCGTATGAATTACTTTTGTTATAAAAAAAGTGGTTGTATATGAAAAATATTAACATTATCATACACGTTATCTGATCCTGATTTTCCTTACCACAACATTGTTGCAAACACGTAGCAAAATGCATAATTACTTTTTTTAATGCTAAATAAAAAATCAGCTTACCGCAATAGATCCTTCCTCAAATTTGGGGTTATAATTGGTGGTTTTGATATCCAATCTTCATCAGAGCCAAACGTGGTCTGTTCCAGGTAATTATTGACTTCAAACAAAAACTTTTTCATTACAGTGATTGTTTGATTCGTTGCTTCACATTTGTCAGTCAAATCTTGAATGACCGTCAAAATGTCTTTTATAATACCTATACCCAAGGTAAAACATGTCGAACTGTTTAATTTGTGGGGTCCAGAATACGCCTGAAGTATTGCATCTTTGGAATTTTGTGATAAATCCTTAACAAACCTTTCTTCATAATCTATTTTCTCCAGTATAAGGTTTACGATTCTGGCTGGAATTCCGTACTTGTGCACACAATATGGAACCAAAACATTGCATCTAAACATTATGCTTAAATACTTTTCGTCCAATGTCTTTTCTGCGCTGGATTGCTGTTCAAATTGTATTTTTCCTGGCAATAATTCCTCGCCAGTTTCCATCTTTTCTGCAATGGCTTTATCAGCAGTTTTACGCTCAAGCTTGAAAGCATTCATAGCAGATTGAAACTGTCCTGTATGAAAATAGTCCTCAACATTTATATCTGTTTCTTTTGCAAGTACAGTTCCAATACCCACTGACAACAAACAATTGACGATCAGGGCAAGGATATCCGCCAAGTTCTCTTCAATGTAATCTGATATAGTTGTAGCGACTTCGACCTGCTCGGAACCAAATATGACATTGCTTATCATCTCTCTTTTTGTGTTGATGTAACCGTTAACAAATTCTTGCTCCGAGGCTGATGGGCTATTTGCAAGGTCAACAATCCAAAACAACGGCCCACTGGCATTAACTTTGTCGATAACTTGATCCAATATCTAAAACAATATTGTAAATAGTTTTGCATCCGGACTTTCCACATACACATTAATGAGACAAAACAAACATAACCCCATGGGCATTCATTTACCAAATTACATTTGAGTAATATGTATGTATTAGAAAATTGTAAATTATAACAAATACCTCGAAGAAATGTTCATCTATGCTTTGTCCCTGTACATAACACAGAACGACTTGAGACCCCGTTGCACTACGGGATGACTGTAGCTCTGCATTTACGTCGACAAAGGTGTTCTCTCGCGGCAGGACTGCATTCTCAATGTAGACCATTTCCAAATCATTTTGATACCACTGGAAAGCTTCATCAATTTTCCCCATTAAATCAAAAGTGATGTTGAATGGAAGAGAACCTGATAATACAAGATAATACACGTAAGTAATTCTCAACTTCAAATATANTTTCCAAATCATTTTGATACCACTGGAAAGCTTCATCAATTTTCCCCATTAAATCAAAAGTGATGTTGAATGGAAGAGAACCTGATAATACAAGATAATACACGTAAGTAATTCTCAACTTCAAATATACATGTTACATTGCAGCATTTTGAAAACAATAAACAACGTCATATAAAATCAAACACTATCATTGTTTTATGTTCATCGATGTAAAATGTTTTATTTTAAAAGTGCATGTCATTTTTAACGTGGTGGCATTGTAACACTTAAATAGGTGTTCTTGCATGAGCATCTTCATTATAAATGAACATAATAATTATGATGAAATTGTATTACGCTAACGCTTTAAAAGGGTAGTGAAATATATCAATGCTTACCAATCACTCGTTTGAATCGAGGATACAAATCCAAGAATCGTTTCCTGAAGTAGTGTACCCTGGGATACACCCTCCAGGACTCAAAGCTCCGTCTGCAGTAGATACTCATGGTGAAAAGTCCAAGAACATCATACCGTCATGGACCACTAGAACCTTAAAGAAACCAAAAAAAATGATATTGGTATAATGATCTAATTAACTGTTTATTATTTCTATTTTTAAAATATATTCTCCACAAGACAAACAGGGGGACATGGCCCCTAAGGCGCTCACCTGACACCCAAAGGAATTAAACTATTCTCAGAAGAAGTATAAAAGTATTTTATGAAACATAAATATTTAATTGCTAGGTACATTTTTATGACAAACTTTTGATATTTAAAAAAAAATCCAACACAGAAAGTATATGTGCACATTTAAACATTTGGGGACAACTCTACTTGAACAGCGCATTAAGCCAGTAGCTGGTTGTCTCTCCTGCTTAAGAGGCTGTTAATACAGTATTAAAAAGATCACGTGTTAATTAGTTATAGATCAAATGGAGAAATTCCAATAACAGCTCCTTTCATACCATGCACACTGGATGAAAGGTAAAATAAGATTAGAATGAAACATCTATTCTGGATTTACTGAGTGAGTTTCTGGCCAAAAAAATATATAATAATCTAAAATAATGGAAATATGTCAAGTAAGTAATTAAATATCAGAAATGTTGGTTGCTGATCGTGTTTCTATATCTATCACCATTATCAGCAGCAGCAGCAAAATGCCATCATTACCATCATCATTAGCATTAGCATGATCCTGATGATAATAATAATAATCATCATAATCACCATCATCATCATACAAAAAAACAATTTCATTATCACATTAGCATAGTATATATTGAATGATTGTAATCTTTGTAATCATTTGCAGTAAGGAGCATCTTCAAGCTTTGTTTAAAGGATGCACTTTAGCAGTGACAGCCATATTTGTCAACAGACCCGAAACATTTTCGAACTCAATTAAGATATCATTAGAACAAACATTCTGATCAAATTTCATGACGATAGGACAAAACATGTAACTAGGTTTCAATACAGCCATGTAAAGAAAACGTCCCCTCCCATTGGCGACCATGTTTATATCTTGGAGCCTACATATAATTATAACAAATCGTCTAAGAAAGTTTCATGATGATTGAACTAAAATTGTGACTCATAAAGTGTTAACAAGGTTTCAAAACAGCCATGTAAGAAAAAATGCCCCGTCCACTGGTGGGCAGACTGGAACCACTTTCGAACTCGGCCGAGATAGCAAGAACAAATGCTTCATGAGAATTTGACTAAAATGTGACTTCTATAATGTTAACAAGCTTTTTCTTTAATTTGACCTCGTGACTTAGTTGTTTTACCCACATGACCCAGTTTCAAACTCGGCCGAGATGTCATTGTTACAAATTATCTGACAAAGTTTCATTAGGATTGGACTATTATGTGACTATAAGAGTGTTAACAATATGGTACAAAAGGAAAACTACCCTGCCCCCTGATGGCCATGTTAATCAACGGACTGAGAGTCTGGGATCATTTTCGAACTCGGTCCAGATATCGTTAGAACAAATTTTCTAACCAAGTTTCATGAAGATTGTACTAAAACTGTGATGTCTAGAGTGTTAACAGTGTGGCACTATAGCTATATAAAGAAAACTGCCCCGTCCCCTGGGGGTTATAACGGACCGAAAAAAAACAAGCTTGGCTTACCATTATATATCATTTAAACAATTGTACCAAGTTTCAGGAAGATTTGACTAAAAATGTGATCTCTAGAGTGTACTCAAGCTTTTTTTAAAGTGACCAAGTGACCTACTTTGTTTACTTCTAGAGTATTCACAAGCTTTATTTTAATTTGACCTTGTGACCTAGTTTTAAACCTTAAGTGATCCTTTTTCGAATTCACGCATGATTTATTTAGGGCAAATGTCTCTGACCAAAGTTTATAAAGTTTGGACATACATGTGGCCAAAAGAGTGTTTATAAGGTTTCACAATGGCCATATTAGGAAAACTGCCCACCAATCTGGTGGCCATGTTTTTCAACAAACCTGAACTATTTCAGAACTCGGCAAATATAATATATGAACAAATTTTCTGACCAAACTTCATGAATATTAGACTAAAAATGTGACTTCTAGGCGGTTAACAATGTTTCACTGGAGCCATTTAATTAAAACTCACCCGCCCCTTGCGGCCATGTTTTTCAACGAACTTGAACCATTTTCGAAATCAGCCGAGATATAATTAGAACAAATATTCTGACCAAGGTTCATGAAGATTGGACTTCAATGTTACTTCTTGTGTGTTAACAAACTTTTTCATTTATTTGACATTATAACCTAGTTGTTGACCTCACGTTACCCAGTTTCAAACTCTTCCAAGATATCATTGAGACAAATGTTCTGACCGAGTTTAATGAAGTTTTATTGGAAAACAATCGGTTGCCTCTAGAGTGTTAACTATTTAAATGTTGACGACGTACAAAGAACAACGAACAAAGGGCGATCATAAAAGCTAACCATAAGAGCTAAAAAGACACTTATGTTAAATTGAACATTGATTTGTAAAAGATATAAGTCTTAAAAACTGGTTTTATCCATTAATGTGTATGTCTCCCGAGTTTATTTTTTTAAACTAGTCACCGTTGCTTTGCTTATTTTTCATTACACTTCATCAGTTTCAAGTATGTATGTTTCTCTATGAAAACAATAAAATAACGATATCACATTTCTCACCTTGATTAAGGGTGTAATGTCTTGTCACAACTTATGTTCAATAACTTTTACTGCAACTTGCATTAATTTTAACTCCACTTGACCAAGTTTATACAGGTAACCAATAGCGGAACACTAACTATTTTTTACCCAATTTGTTTATTAAACAAACTTTGATCTTTGACTTTAACTATAATCTGAATAGAAACTGTAATTCTTGCTTTTTCACATGCACAAAATTGAAATCATTTAGTGCTGCTATATTTTTATATATTTTGATTTTTTTTATATTTACACAATAATTTACACAGCAACAGGTCAGAACCAACATAACACTTTCTGGAATAGTTCCAATCTTTTGTGTAATGTACTTTTCATATTACTCCTTAGTGTCAAAATGATGGACCCTTTATTTGCATGGACTCACAACACCATTACCATATTCTTTAGAGGTTGGTTCAAAACCAGAATCATTTGTTTGTGAATGAGAATAAGTTTGAAGATAAGTATAGATTGATAATGTTAACAATACTCAGACAGTATCCACATTCAATTCAAGTTTAGACATATTAAGATGTAGAGATTTTGTAATTGAACTCTAAATATCATTAAATGTAATAACAATGACCCAATTGTATTAATATCTCACGTCTATAACATTAATACACTTAACGCTCTATATTATTGTTCAACTGTCTGCTGATGTCATATTTGCAACAGCAAATCAAAATGCAACCCCTACTTTGGCTCATTGGGTCACCCTGGGGTGACTTCAAGCCGACGCTAGTCACCCTCGGGGTGACATGAATCGTCTTGTAGTCACCCTAGGGTGACAAGAATCGGCCTCTAGTCACCCTCGGTTGACTTGTGGGCCATTTCAGGTCGACAATGACCCAATAAACCCTACTTTGACAGTTCAAAATAATGTTAAGACAACAGCTGAAAATTTACACATTGTTGCACTGCTATCGGAGACTGACCCTGCATCTGATTTCAAATGTCACTGTCAGACACTACTGTATACATCTTGAAACCCTAACCATAACCTCATTATATTCTTTAAATAAACAAGTATTTATGGTTTGTTAGTTAGAGGTATTTAAAGTCAGAAGATTTCAAGAACCTCTCAATAATACCCGAAAGGGGAGTTAGACAGGATAGATAGATAGATAGATAGATAGATAGGTAGGTAGATAGATAGGTAGGTAGGTAGGTAGGTAGGTAGGTAGGTAGGTAGGTAGGTAGGTAGGTGGGT
>VMBQ01009751.1:0-29821 GCA_007657795.1 Dreissena rostriformis
TTCGAGTCCCGGACTGGCCGCACATTTTTCACCACCCGGCGACAAGTACGTCAGAGGATGAAGAATGTGGTCACTAAAATAAGCTTTGATTAAGCTAATCATCCTGTATGTCATGCTTATTACGGTATCACACCTGCTTGTCAGTACCTGTAATTGTTAAGGAAGTCAGAACCAAAACGAAGCGTATGAAAATGTCTAAATGTACACAGAGCAGAGCCTTACATACCACGAAAATAGTACATTTGGCAGAAATAAATATAGAAAGAAAATCCAGTACATATGACCGACTGCTGACGAAACACAGTATCCAGACAAACATGAAATCCGTACGTGGTCTCGTAGTAGAAACGACCAGGGTTAGTGGGTCAATCTCACTGCCAGTCCCGACCGCCGGGTTCACCATCTCGACCCCCTGCGTCATTGTGCCCCCTACGCCGCCCATATATTATTATTGGCTGGTTAATTAAATATTTAAACACGCGTTTTTATTTTTGAAATATCATGTGTGTTCACTCACGTCAGGGCTCTGTCCAACTATTGAACCATATGAACAATGGCCGCCCTGAAAGCTGCTGCAGTGCCCACATGTTTCCATTACATGTATTACTATTATACAGTAACAGACAAAGATGAGAGCATGCTTGAGTTTGTTTATTTCTTTCGTTGACAGTCCAGCACCCCGGAGGACAGCACATCCCGAGCTATCAGCCTTCCCAGTAACACACGCCCCCTTTTAACATACGCTCTCATCACCTAGGTAAGACTGCCCAATATGGCACACTTGCAGTCCCCCTTACTTACCAGGNTAACCTCTCATACACTAAACGGGCTCTTACACAATGAAAAAATTATCTCATGAGTTATCATGCATGGTCCTTATTGTAGTTACACCAAGTCATGAATGTAACAGCCACCAATGCATGGACAGGTTGTTGCTGCCCTCCAAAATGCACACGATAAAAATTCTTTATTTGTTTTTAAATATGTGAAATTTTAAGTGTTGACTAAATCAATCTGTAGCCATCAACTGTCAGGCTAAAGCAGTGTTAGTAATATATTCTCAAAATATGCATATGAATGTTTATATGACATTTTATTCAGGACGATACATGACATTGTTGCGATTGTTTTTAGGTCTTGCAGCGGCCAACCTGAGTGGTACAATCCACACACGTCCTGAACACTTTATAGTGCAGCACATACGCCGTTAAAACAGAGTGAATGAACTTAACCAGCTGCACACGAACACTGGGCAGCCCCTATGGAGAACTGCCACGTGCCTAACAGAGCTGCCTGCCTGTCTGTTGTGTACACTCTTTGTCCCAACTGTCCCATCATCAGCAAGCTTCATTTAAATGAAGTTTACTCTCTGATGTTCACATTGCAGTTTTCATTTATATATATATGTCCACATGCCAATTTATTTCTAGTTCTAAGTACTAAGAGGATAAAATAGGTAAATATAGGATGTTTAAAAATGTACTTTTTAAATACAAGTTTTCTGAGAAATAATTACTGTACCTTGATACCATGTTTTATTCTTAAAAGGTTGCATGCAGTTTTAAGTGGGAAACATCATGATGTCATGATTTATAATGTTTATTAATGGCATACCATATTGACTTGTTGATGATTATGTTCATATTATAGCTGACAGTTGTGAGCAACTTATGTTTTCAATTTAAATTCAAGATGGTTTCACTACTTGTGCTATTACAATCATGTCTCTAGACGAATATGATTGTGTATTGCAATGTCAAGGAACCATTTGTGCTTTGTTTCATTTTTTCATAGTAATGTCATCACTGAAAATAATGTTGAGATAAAGCAGCTGCTAACATGTGGCATCAACTTATTGTGCTGTTTTCTCTTTGTCAAATTATACATGTATTGAGAGACTTACAGACTGTCTTCCAAATCATAAACTATTCGCTGTTTTGGAACAATAATGTTGAGATCTAAGGTGAAAATGGTATTTATATACAAAAATAAAATGAGACGGTCTCTGGGAAAACTGTTCTTAATAGTTTAGCGTTTGCAATCCGCAGAGCCTACTGGGACAATACTTTCAGTCCAGTCTGGATTTTCGTTAAGAATAGACATCCTTTAAACAAAAATTCCATATAAGGGGAAAGTGTCAGCATGCTTAGCCTGTGCATACTTATCTGTGACGACACTAAGTACAAACATTAACCCTTTGAGCGCTGGAACCGGATTTTTAAGGATTTTGCAAACAGTTTGGATCCAGATGAGACGCCACAGAACGTGGCGTCTCATCAGGATCCAAACTGTTTGCTATTCTGATAGTATTCTTTGATTTTTTTTTTAAAGAAAATGCTAATTTTAGAAATTTAGCAGACAACATTTTAGCAGACGACAAATTTCCCAGCATGCAAAGGGTTAAGCTCGGTTTCCCCAACGTGCAGCTCAAATACAGATGCCTGTCGTGCATTTCAAAGAATGTTTGCATACAATTTATCAATTATTGGTATTCTCGTGCACAGACTGATTATTATTCATGTCATTTATATGCACGTTCTAAATTAAGATATTGTGTCAATTTGTCTTGACTTCGCTTCAATTAAATACTATCATAAATTAATTTTGCTTTTTTCACAAGCACTTGGTAGGTATGGTCTGATCATTTTCAGGTTATGATACATTATATACTGTCTGTTATATACTGTCCATACGTGCTCTATTAAACCATTAGTAAATCAGTGCAGTATCGGCTGCATAATTGCATTGCTTGTATCAAGGAGGTCGTTCTGAAGATGCCTATTGAATTGTGTTTTTGATAATGGTTGTGTTTTGTCTACTTGTGAAGTCAGTCTCGTGGTCAGGTGTGAGTGGCAAGTGTTGTGAATGCCACCATAAATAATGTTGTGTTATAGTATGCCTGCTGCTTGTTGAACATAATTTATCATTTACGTCTCATTTATTGGCTGTGCAAAATAACTCGCAAGTATTGTGATCATGTCAAAACTTATCCAAACAGTATTATTTCAGTCAAGTGATTAAGAAATAATGATCTTCCAGGAATCTTGAGTTTGGTCTATATTGCTGTATCTTTCCTTCCTCTAATCAGGATTCAGAAATTACAGTTTGCATTTAATATTTTACACATGTTGACGTGGCACAGTCATGGAGTTAGGAATGTGAGCCTAATTTCATTTCATAAGTTTGGTTGTTTTGACAAATGAATGGAACCACTCGTATATGTTGAACTTGTTACGTTTTAAATGCAGAGTTTATGAGAGTGTGATAGTGTTTCATATCCATTACGTATTATGTACTATGTATTGATGAGAGCTATGTTCATGCAATATTGACCTATATGTTTTTATACTGGATGCTCGGAGCTACCGTGTCGGCGTTGAAAATGGCTCGATTTTAAACAGATTCATGTGACCATCCAGTTCTCCAGGGATGGAATTATGTTATCAGTGTTAACCATGTAGAGGCCTAGCATGAATTGTCATACACTTCCTTTGAAATCTGTTTAGCTGAATAAGATAGAAATCATGTGCATTTTAACTTCGATTCCTGATAGACAGCATTTCTACAATACTTGTAGAACTCATGCCCAAAAAGAAAAAAAAAGAAAACCTACAGATACTCCGTGTTTGCGTTGTTTATATTTATATTTTCCGGTGTTGTCAGACGTGAACGTTTGTCTCAGTGCAAAATAATCTAGTTTTAAAGTGATTTATATGTGTGGATTATCAGATATATCTGGATATATCAAAATAACAAGTGAGTCTCAACGTGAGTTAAAAGAATTGTGCTAATAACATATAACTTGTTGAATAAAACATTATTTTTTCTACTTTTTCTTTGTGTTGGACGATATAAGGTTGATTATTCAGGACGTTATCTCGCGCCAAATTAACGGATTAACGGATTGACAACTGCTCACTATCTCTTGTCCGCCGGATCGTCACGCATGAATGCAACGCATGTTTATACTACTGCTGCAAAATTGGATAAACGCAAACCGTTACTGTTAGATGAAAGCTGTGATCAATAAATTTCGTACACATGGGAGGAAATAAAAAGCGCGAAAAATCACAGAAACGAAAGAAAAGTAGCACTACGGACCAGAATGAAAAAGGATTAAAGCAGCAACGTCAAGGCTCCAATACAAAAGATGATGTTACTGTAAGTGATATTCTATCACAAACACACTCTGTTCTGTACCCATCAGAAAGTGATAATAACCTGCCTGTATTCGATTCAGAAGTAGCGTCTCACACATCAAATACAATGGCCGAATCTTCTCCCGACAATGAAAATTTTGAAAAATACGTACGAGAACAATTCAATTTTCTTAGGATATCGGTTTCAAACGTTCTTGAAAAACAAAACATTATCACAAAGCGCCTTGATGAATATGAGGTCAGAATGGAGCGCAATGAAAGCATGTGTAAAGAGCAAAGCAAATCTTTAGATTTTGCCCACAATGAAATTACTGACATTAAGACTAAAAGTACAAAAATGAGTGCACAATGTGAATCCCTACAAAAATCATTGAATGATGCAAATAAAATAATCGAGGACCTTCAACGACGACAATTAGACTTCGAGCGCCAGGCCATTAAAAACAATCTTAGGCTGGTAGGTTACCATGAAAAAGAAGGCGAACATGCGGAAGAAGCTGTGAAAATAGTCCAATCGATATTAGAAACCGACTTCAAACGACCGGATATTGTAGTGGAAAATGCGTACAGAGTAGGAAAAAAACAATCTGGAAAAGTGAGACAAATAGTGTTTAGAGTACGATCATTCAATCATAAACTGGCAATTTTCAGCTCAAAGAAAACAGCTCTAGACAAACGCAATTATTACATAACGGACGATTTAACTGAATTTGACCGTGAACATAAATCGCAACTGAAACCGATTATCGACCAGGCAATGCGAGAAAAGAAAAACGTGAAATATCGCAACGGTGCGCTTTTCATTGACGGTCAGCGCTACAGGGGACCGATACCAGCAAAATCTCAAAACACGGGTCCAGCGTCACGGATCGAACAAAGTGACTAGGAGGAAGCCCAGCTATATTCTAACATTAATATTCTGACATGGAACATTAACGGATGGACTAACAAAAACTGCTTACCGAGAAAAGAAATACTATTCAGATTGAATGCGGATATAATATGCCTGACAGAAACAAAGCTAAGAAAAAATGAAGTACTTCATTTAGAAAATTACACGACTTACTTATTCAACCGAGAATCAGTGAAACAAAAAGCTACATGTGGCTCGGGTGGGGTTGCTATACTCCTGAAAGATACCTTTATGAATGATTACTATGTGACGTGTTTAGACAAGTCTTTTGAAGGTATTCTCAGTTTAAAACTAATAGATAAAATATCGTCTACTGAAACCATCGTAACTGTGTGCTACTTACCACCGGAAGGCTCAGAGCGGGGCCAACATGTTGATGAATTTTTTGACCACCTTACAAGCCTTGTATATCTGAATTCTAATGCAGATTGTCTTGTGTTCTGTGGAGATATTAATAGTAGAATTTCGGACTTAAACGACACCATAAATAACGTAGACAGCATACCCCATAGAAAAGCAATTGATCTTACAAAAAATAAACATGGCGAGTCATTTCTGGAATTCCTACGCGAGGCAAAACTGTGTGTACTAAATGGACGAATTACACCAGCAAATGACAATTATACCTCTATCTCAACAAAGGGCAAGGCGGTTGTGGATTATGTATTTACCCCACACTCAAACATTGACTTGTTTAAAACATTTGAAGTGCACACTGTAAAGGACTTATGTGTGAAGTTTTCTATAAAACCGGAATGCTCCATGCCTGACCATTCGGTAATCTATTGTCAACTCGAACGCAAATTAAACATGCCTGTGGACGCCAGGAGTCAAACTATGCATGAAAAGAACGATAATCCGATTAGCGGCAAACGGTTTAAATATGAATCGATTCCGCCTGACTTCATAGACAGTAACAGATTAGCAATGATGATAGATCAAATACAATGCTGCATTGGCAATCAGAATGATGTGGACTCATTATACCGTTCTTTATGTGACCTATATTACAATGAACTTATCGAAAAGGTGGACTATAAGTGCACATTGAAAACGCTGAAAAAATCATTTCGAAATAAATCAAAACCGTGGTGGGATAACACTCTCGACGACCTATTCAAACAAGTGAGTGAACGTGAACGTGACTTTTTGAAATGCTCTGGAACTAAACGCGAGAAACACAGACATAGGCAGTTATATAAGGACAAACAAAAACAGCTTGATAGGGAGATCAAAAAGCGCAAACGACAATACGAACGACATCAGCAAACTGAACTCGAGGAGATCTGCACAGAGAATCCCAAAGAATTTTGGCGTCACATAAAATCACTGGGCCCAAAACAAAGCTCCACAATACCCATGGAGACACTTGACGAAAACGGCGACATTGTATATGACAAAACAAGTGTCCTTAAAAGATGGGAGANAAGTGAGTGACTGGTGTAAAAACTGGCGCATGAAAATTAATCCGACAAAAACGAACATCGTGCACTTTAGAAAACAAAGCCAAAATAAAACTGATTACCTCTTTAAAATAGGAGACGATATCATTAGTGTTGCACCGAGTTATAAATACTTGGGCTGTGTATTGACCGATACGCTTGACTTCACGGAGACAGCAAATATATTAGCGGAATCGGCTGGTCGCGCACTTGGTGGCTTGTTAAACAAGGCTAAGGCATTAAATGGACTTACATTTAACGTCTTCACAAAACTCTACGACACCAGTGTAATCCCGGTGATGGACTACAGCTCTGGGGTCTGGGGTTATAAAAAATACGCAAAATGTGATACGATACAGAACAGGGCCATCCGGTCGTTTCTAGGCGTCCATAAACATGCGTCGAACTTGGCGATAAATGGCGATACTGGATGGCAAGCGCCCACAATGCGACATCACCTGAACATGCTCCGCCTATGGGACCGCCTCGTCGAAATGCCAGATGACAGAATTACGAAGAAAGTATTTTTGTGGGATTACGCACACAGCCACGGATGGTGTTCGGACGTGAAACGTGTTTTTGAACAATTAAATTTACTTGACCTGTACACTACTAAATCCATGAGCAACCTGTCGCTGGACAATTTGCTGTGCCATGCTAAAGAGACATTTACACGTATATATGCTGACCAATGGCAACAAGATCTCGTATCCCAACCCAAGCTCAGGACTTACCGGCAAATTAAACACGAACTTGGTTGTGAAAATTATGTGTCTATGCAACTACCAAAGCATTTGAGATCTTACATTGCTCAAATAAGAACAGGTACCTTACCGCTGCGGATTGAAACCGGGCGGTTTAGAAACTTAAAGATCGAAGAAAGACTCTGCCTTCTGTGTAAAGAACCCAATAAGGTCGAAACAGAATACCATTTCTTATTTGAATGTCCTTTCTACCTTTTTTTAAGATTATCATTTTATAACTGTATATCAAATATTAAACCAAACATAACTACCATCCCGTATAGCGAGAGGCTAGCATGTATGCTGACTGATAAACGACTTATTTATAAATCTGCATTGTTTATTCAAGATTGCTATATGAAACGATCGGAAGCATTATATGTATCCGACATAAATTAAAACAAACCATTATGTAAATTATATAACCTATGTAAATAATATTAGTTATTTCTATATGAACTTGCAATACTAATATTTTAAGTCCACCTGTTTATAATGAACAGAAGTTATTGATATAAACTATCCATGTTTATACTTTAAACAATTTAACTCTTTTTATTATCGTGATCTTTACTGCACTATTTTGATGTGATTTTATGACTTCACCGATAACATGTCAACTCAGTGACTCGTAAGCCATTTATATGGCTGGGTAGTACAATGTTTATACATATATATACATATCGTATTATTGCTGTAAATACCAATGATATTTATGTACTATGCGTCACTTTAATAAAATAAACAACTACTATTCCTTTGTTCGCATGCATGCGTTACAAACATCTCTTATCCCTGGCATAAAAAGGGGGATATAGTTTTGGCGTTGTCCGTCATTCCGTTCATCTGACTTTTCAGGGCTTTATCTCGGATACTATATGAGATTTCGACATGAAACTCCATGGGTTAATAGATATCAATGAGAAGTGCCACTCACAAGAATTATCACTACACTTTCTTAAATGAGAGTTCTTGACCTTTGTTGTTTTGTATGATATAACTTCAGTACTATATCTCGGATCTAAAGATTTCAACATGAAACTTCACGGGTGAATAGATATCAATGATTAGAAGTGTCATGCACAAGAACCAGTATCATACACTTTCTTAAATAAAAGTTATTGCCCTTTGTTGATTTTGTATGATGAAACTGTTCAGGGCTATATCTCGGATACTAAACAAGATCTCAACATGGCACTTCACGGGTGTAGAGAGATATCAATGAGGAGAATTGTGATGCATACAAACTATGACCCTACACCGTGTGATTGTACAGTTATTGCCCTATTCATCCATCCGCATGTCGGTCTGTCAAAACAGAAATCGGGCTTATTTTGCCCTTAATGTTTTGTTTCAGTCATACTTTTTTTGGTCTGCTGTGCCGTTTCTCAGATAATATACAAGAAAATTAAAATTGTATCGCAATCTTTCGAATGTTAATTGATTCGTGAAACAGAATCTACCTTCATTCTCAATGTTTATTGATACATAGGAAATATGTTATTTGCATTTTATTGTCTGCTGCAAACGCATCACGGGTACGAATAAGTGAGAAAAGGCACACACCTTCAAATAGCCTTTTCTTAAAGTTCTGCATCCATCAATTAACTTAAAATGTCCGGAAGGGGGATATCAATTTAACGAATTTGATTGTAATTGACAGCAGTTAATGCAGGACCAGTGGCCATCCTAGTAACCGATCTGCTTGTTTTCTGTTGGTTAGCGATGCGTTCTCACGGAAACTGTCGCCATGGCATTATGAGAGACATGCTGTACAATCATTGCTATAATGAGAATAAGACAAGCTGATTAGGTATGCTAAGTCACCATAACTTGATAAATATAATGTAGTGCATGATTGGTGTATACATGTTCGTATTTGCCCGTTTCGGTATTTAGTGTACATTCGATCTAGAACCGGATACATTAATTGATGAACTTTAAAAACCAATTTGTATCTCCAGGTCCATAGTTTACTCTTGCGGCGCTCGCTTACTAGATTGTCGTAATTATTAAATACAAAACGACAAGTTGAACATTTTTTTTCTTAATGGTTTATTAGAAATATTTACAATGATAATAAATATGAGTTATGCAAAATGCTCTGGTAACATGTGTGAGCCCTTAGCAAATTTCCATAGCCGTACCTGGCTTGTAGATATTAACGCGGCGTTAATGAAGACATTTACATATTTCTTCGCGAAGGTCATGTAAGGTTTTTGGAAAGCATATACGTGAATACAATGATAAATGACATGTTTGTAAATAAATATCGCGTTTTGCATAAAAGTTTTTCTGTAAATGAGTATACACGCATACAGTTACTGTACATGTAATGCAATACACAGCTGAATATTATTCCGTCCTTTGCTGTGCAGCTGTAATTTCCTTGATAATCTGTATGGTTAATCACATCCTGCAATAATCTGAAAAGTTGCAACAGTAAAAGCGAGCGTTGCTTGACGTGATTGCTGTTGTCGTGACTGCGACGGAGTATCCACGACTAGAATCCTCCCGCACCCATGCCGCCCATTTCGAGACCCGGGCCCGCCATCGGCGCCATGTCGTTGCCCAGCAGACAGCGGTACACACGTAACTGAAACGAAATTACGCCCATACATACAGGTCCCACGACTGCAGAGCGTTTTCAATCTCACATCAAGTGTCATCTTCAACTGAAAACAAATGACTAGCTGTGGTCTCCATCGCATTAATATTTAAGATTGATGCTTAAATTTAGCGGAAGAGTCTTAGTTGTGGTTCATATGTACGCTTAGCGCAGAATTTCCCTTTTTCTCGATCTTGGAAAGGTCCGATTTCAACGTATTGGTCAGAATTAAACATGGGAGCAAACACAGAAACATATCCCCGTTTCCATTATACGTACGGAATATATATTTATGCTAATTATTTAATGTAAGCGTCTTACGTCATCAAGGTAGCCGACGAATCCCCTGCCGTTGCAGCTGCCTATGAGTAGACCGTTGTAGCGTGACGTAAGGCGACCTGGAAACCAGCGACACGACCGTACAACAACACGAAACGCATACACATTAGAATGTATTAATTAAATAATACTTGATACATAATTTTAAAAAGTGTTTATATGTTACGAAATATCGTTTGCAATTATCCGTTGCATGGAATTCTGTATGGACCTCGATGTATTTAAACTGTTTGTTTTCATCCGTATATGTGCTTAATTTAAAGATCTTTTACTTGTATCGTTTCATGAACCCATGTTCAAATTTATACAAACGAGCAAAATTCAATGATAATTCCATTAATGCAAAATGTCAAACCTATTAACGGATATATAAAGATACAAACTGGCAACATGTTTTTGTATACTATGAGCCTCGCTCTGTGAAAACGGAGTTTAATGCATGTGCATAAAGTGTCGTTCCAGATTAGCTTGTGCAGTCCCCACAGGCTAAACAGCGACGACACTTTCCGCCTACCGGTATATGGTATTTTTCGTTTAAAGGAAGTCCGTTCTTTGCGAAAATCCAGTTTAGTCGGAAAGTGTCGTCCCTGATTAGTCTGTGCGGACTGCACAGGCGAATCTGGGACGACAATTTACGCACATGCATCGGTCGCGTCCAACTCCCCTATGTGTCGGTGTGTACTGTACCTTTCAGTGGCTGTGACTTGATCTCTTCGTCTACCTGCGCCGTCACCATGTTGCCGTCATACGCCAGGGTGACGTTCTTCCACGCCTTCTCCTATATCAACATGTAATGATGAGGAACGTTGAGCCAATATTGTGAATTAATTTTCTGTACAGTTTTATAGTAACATATAGTTTTGTTAACAATGCTGTCGAAAACACAATTTGACTGGACCTAAAAGGGTGTATATTTCATTGAAATTTAATTGTAATTACATTGACCGGAAATTTAGAGTTGACTACAGCCAACAACAAATTCCAAACAAGTGATGTAAATGGACAATAATTGCTTTCGTGTATGATTAAGGTGTATGCCTTTGGAAATTTCCTATCATTGGAATACTTTAAGTGATAAGTACTAATAACAGAGCTTAATGTTGTATTTCGATTTTTTTATCAACGTATAGATAGGAATAATATGACCTTGTAAAGAATACGATATTAATAATACAGTCTCAGCCATAAATACAAATAAATAGTACTAAACTAATGGGTAAGACCCCAGTTATTCCCATCTGTCCTGTGCCCACCTACCTTGTACGGTATAGTGATTTCCACACCTTCCGGGTACCTGCCGATGCGCGCCTCCAACCGGAAGATGACGGTTTTGGTCTGCTGGTTGAGCACCACCTCGACAGAGCCCAGCTGCCGGCCGTAGCAGTTGGACAAGAGCACCTGCGGGGCGATATGAGACCGGACCACTAAGTCATATAGTCATGAATTACCACAGGTTTTATTCATAAAAGTAGATTGATTTTCAAAATTTGCATCTCGTGTGATACGGCATAACAGAGCCACTCGAATGATACACAATGTGTATGCCTTCAAACAATTTACTAGTAGTTTTGTCCGCCT
Source organism: Dreissena rostriformis (assembly GCA_007657795.1). NCBI lineage: Eukaryota > Metazoa > Mollusca > Bivalvia > Myida > Dreissenidae > Dreissena > Dreissena rostriformis. The sequence continues at coordinate 11,784 of VMBQ01009751.1, forward strand.
GTGTTAAAATAGCGTAGAAACCATCGTCAGTATAAGAACCGATGTTCCGATACCTAATATGTCATACATGAACGGAATACGTCGGTTTTCAGCGTAGCAATTTGTGACGACGTTCATTCAATTTTCTTAATTGTCATACGGTCAAATACTCAGGAAATCCAACCACATACAGCACACTTCTGTCAACTTTTTCATGGTGATACTTGGTTACACGCATAAGGAATAAATATAAATTATGGTGGCAACTTCCCATTTTACTTAAGCGATGCCCATGCATGTGAATCGCACTCACATATTCCAAATAAAGAATAAAACAAACAGATAAGCCTTTCTTATTTTAATGTGTCGATATAATTCTTTATTTTACCGTTGCTAACAAGTATTAAAATAAAACAAAACGTGGCGCCAACATGTGTTTGCGTCGACATTTTTTGCTCATTACCTGTTCATCAGAGACGCCTCCGGGGAATTCATAGAATCTGAGGTTGACTGTGAGTTGTGTGCCCAGGTCCTGGTTGGCGTACTGCCACACCGTCAGTGTGCCGGTGCCGTCAAAGCGCCCCGCGTTACTCACGTTCACCACGTTGCCGTTGTTGCCAATCGAGATCTGGTATCCCGCTGAGTCCTCGATTTCCTTGCCGTTGAAGTTGATCCATAGTTCTGGCTGGCAAGCTTTGATATATCAGAGGATCATGTGTATAACTTAGTATACGTGATAATGTTCATGCATGTGAAGATTTCACAAATTATTGCGCAAATAACCTCTATACTTTGACAATACAGTCCCCAGTACTGGCCATTTAACAGAATTCATACTAGTATTATATAGTTCTATAGAAATTACTTTTAAACATAACAAAGGGTCAAGTTTTCAACTAAAATATCATCTTAAACTATCAATTGAAAACAAAATCTATTAATGCAAACGGGGGTTTAATGCATGTGCGTTAAGTGTCGTCCAAGATTAGCCTGTGCAGTCCGGCTAACGACACTTTCCGCTTTTATGGTATTTCTCGTTTAACGGGAGTCTCTTCTTAATCCGGTTTAGTCGGAAAGTGTCGTCCCTGATAAGCCTGTGCGGACTGCACAGGCTAATCTGGGACGACATTTTACGCAAATGCAAAACAACTTCCTCTTCACAGAGGGAGGCTCTTAGGAAATTGACGACAAATCTTTGGTTAAAAAAATGTTCGTAGTTATTAAGTCTCTTACTGTATTTCTGGTTGGGGTCGATGTCGTGACATGCGCACTGCTCAGTATTGAAGAGCGTTCCCATAGGACAGCTTCTGATCATCCAATCAAATCCCAGGATGAACTCCTCGTATTTGTGTCGATCGGTGTGCGCGCGCAATGTGCACGCTGAAAAGTACGTCAGCGGATGAAGAATGGGGTCACTAAAATAAGCTAAGATTAAGTTAATCATCCTTTATGTCATGCCTATAATGGTGTCACACCTGCTTGTCAGTGACTGTAATTCTTAAGGAAGTCAGAACCAAAACGAAACCAGTTTATGGCGCATGAACGTGCCTGAATGTACACATAGCAGAGCCGTACATACCATGGACATAATACATTTGGCAAAAATCAATATAGAAAGAAGATCCAGTACATGTGACCGAGACTGCTGACCAAGTACAGTATCCAGACAAACATGAAATACGTACGTGGTCTCGTAGTGGACACGACCAGGGTGGGTGGGTCAATCTGACCGCCCGTACCGACCGCCGGGTTCACCATCCCGTCCCCCTGCGTCATTGTGCCTCCTACGCCGCCCATCCCGCCCGTCGTCTTCCGGGAGATCTCGTCCGGTGCTATAACAAGACATTTGAGATGTGTACTTGGATTTATCTCGAAATACTTCATTTTAAATGGTCCATGGGTATTCAGTAGTGTGCAATCGCACCGTATCCGGAAAAAAACGCCACACATTATTGTAAAGCTATGTACTTTAATCAGATTCAAGAGCTATAGTGAGATGAACGTGTTCCGCATAAGTTTTGCCATGCATGGCTTTTGCTGGTTCAAAACACGTAGACATGTTTTCGATTATAAATAATTGCGTATCATTGTTTTAATAGTAAACAAAACCCTAAAGTATCTATTATCCAGACGTCAATAATTCGAAATTTATGCCGATCAGAAGTTCCCTGACGCTTTGTCACATGCGCATGTTGCACGTGCTTACATTTATTGATGGGATTCTCCACCCAGCCGCACCCACACTGATTGGCGTCGAACAGCGTGTTCTCCGGGCAGGGGAACATCCGGTTTGCCTGGTACGGCGTGTTCACTTGAAACATCCGAGGATTTCCCGCCACGGCTCGAAGCAGGCATCCCGCTGTAATAGAATGAGTATCAATTTGAAAGTCGCTAAGTTACTTAAGGATGGAATGTTCGATAGGAATACATGTATATGCTTTTAGAAGCTCGGATGTGCTTGTGAGCAATCGTAGCCAACTTTGGTACCGCTTGTACTAGACCAATGTTTGCACATTAGTTACTGTGTGTTGCTGTGTTTTATTACCGCATGTAACATTTCCGACAAAAATATATTCTCGTATTCTCGTGTTTTAGATGATCTATTATTCTACGCCACATATCAGCAGTTCTATCACAATCAAATATTCTGACTACACGGGTTTTTACAACAGTCTGCAACGCACAGTTAAGTTCCATCTTATGCACTGCATGCATGGACATGTGTAAGTGTATTGCTTCTCAAATCCAGTCAATGAAGGCCTCTGATCTCCAAGATCAACCAACAAGAAAAGAGTCTCCGAGCAAAGAGCACGATTCCTGTCTATGTGTCAACGTGTCAGGACGTGCCAATGGCACCTTGTAAAGCATCAGCCATTAATGAGGACACATCGCACCAATTTACCGTTCCAGAGTCTATTAAATCAAACAATATTTGATACAACACCCTAACATTTAGGAAATAAATGTCACCAACTGATAAGTATCATCGAGTCCTTTAATGACATTCTTCTAATAAACGCTACTCACGCGTTTCTCGGGATCACGTCATAAACGCGTTAATTATTCAATCAAAGTTTATTCTTTAACATGGAAGAGGTCACGTTTACCTGTTGTCATACGTGCCATATCGCCTTTTAACGACTCATGGCTTTATAAATATTTGGTTTTCCACGCTTCTTTCTTTATAACGATACAAAATCCATGTAATCTCACTACTGTAAAATGTATACGTTAACTCATATGTTCAATCAATGCTTGTATTTTCCAACATGTTCCGATCAACAAAGGCATCACCAAGGTGTACATCCATACCATAGAGACTATATTTGTATTTGTACTTTATCTTATACTTGCCAGTACATGGCATCGTTACGACAAGTAAAGGGGATTGAAAGTTCTAGTTTTCCATGAAAGTTTATGGTTGCCAAGGAATGAATAATAAAATAATAACTCAACAGTTGCTATGGGAAGTCACTGGTTGCTTCTAGTTGCTATATGTACAAATATACAATCCCCAACCATGTGGAATGGATGTCTTGACTAAAGTATTGGTCCATTCCGTGGGATTCCAAAAACACTGTACAGACCATTAATCGGAGCTGCACAACTTTCGACATGTTCTGTTTGCACGGAGTCAAAGATCGAGTGCATAAAGACTTGTGGACCATATACATACCATGGGACCAAGCTTCCATAATAGTGATGTTTTAATGTCTTATTGTATTTCAACATTTTTAGTTTTCAAAGAACGCTGTCGTATTTTGCATAATACACTTATTTTACACCATGCAAGCCATTGTAAATTATGATACGCTGTCACACGCATGACATCCGAACTTTTTTACGAGCATGGGCGAGTCTTTACGCCTTTTCAAATTTAATGTTTATACATTAAATAATCCGCATAATTTTGAAACAACCACGAAGTCATAATTTAATTGCTCTTATGAAGAATTTAATCATTGATCATTTAAATACTCTCGATTGCCTTAACAGCTTTCCCTGTTTGGATCTTGCGCTATGACTGACAGATGTCCCTGTACGATCTCACCGGGTTCGAAGTAGGGACCGCTCGATCAAAACGCTAACTAGTCCCATTATTGATGTGGTACAATCAATACTGAGTTAGAATTTAATGTTTGTAAAACCATGAAAGGCGATTATGATGGACATTTTTAAGAATTAATACGTTTTGCTTCAAGAAGTTGTGGAGAGTTGATCTGGTTGTATATGACAGCTTTGATGTGGAATACCACTAGAAATGCAGCATCTACTGATCTTGGCTTTGTTCATGATTCCATACGTATATACGTTTGGGCGTTTTCATTCTCTGAGTAGGGTCTCCGATACGATTGTAAACTACGGTCGTACTCATTTAAACGTACGTGGATGTAATGCGGCTAAAAATTGTTCAAACAAACATCTCGACATTACTCATACCTTTTTATTTTAACGACGATTGTTTTCAACAACAAAAACCTATTAACATAAACGCCGTATACTGAGTATATATATATATATTTAAAGATATTTCTTGTCTACCTGACCTATCTCAGACATTTATAAGCAAAAAACTGAAGAATAAATATCCCAAGTTTCATAGCACAATAACATTGAAATTTACGGTGCGCATTTTATGGGGCTGCCAGTTTGCCAGATGCAACCTGTCGGCAATAAATCACTCATACGTTGACATTTGAGAAAGAAAACAAACGATAATGTTTTTATAAATGCACGAATATCGCACGATATGACTGCTTACATTATAATTGTTTATGAGCCACAAGTACTTACGTAATACTATATGGAAATACTCATTTTTATAAGACAATAATTTTACCATGCTTTTAAAGACATTAAAGTGCAGACACATTTGAATGTGTAAAAACATTGTTTAAGACAAAAATCTACAAAATCTCTGACATATTAATTGCATGTCAAACAGAAAATGGTTTGCTAATAAATACGACAAGTTATGATGTCGTGACAACTTACTGCTATTCAAAGCTTTTTATGACCTTTATAAATCTAATCTGTTTTCTCCCTATTGCGAACAAGTAAAACATAGATGTGGTCTATTGAACACTTCATATGTCCTTTGAAATACATATTTGCATTACATAATACATTTATTTGAGACCCCTAAGAATGTCAATTCAATAATGAATGAAACGTTAAAAATATGTTTGCCAATGTTTTCATTCGTTTGAGTTTCCTTCATTTCAAAGACCAAATAAATTGAAGAGTGTCGGTTTTTCTGTATATCCAATAAAATTAAATCAATTTTGAGCCGGTTTCTGGGAAAACCGGCTTAATGCATGTGCGTAAAGTATCGTCCCATATTAGACTGTGCATTCCGCATCAGGGACGACACTTTTCTTCTAAACTGGATTATGGTTCAGACCAGACTTCCTTATAACGTAAAAAACATAAACACCGGAAGTATCGTTCCTGATAAGAATATGTGCAATCTCGGTTATCCCAGAGCGCGACTCGAATGTCCTATTGGTTCTATGTTATGACAGAGAATACGAAGACGTGTGCATGTACTCACGGTTCCCCTGCTGGGCCGCTATGTAGGTGACACTGGCAAGCAAGGTCACAAGTGGAAGCATGGCTCGGTCTGCAAATTAAAGACAACACGTTCGTTCCAAAGGTTTATACCGGTACTTCAGATGGGTTCGACGTACGTCGAGAGTTTTTGAAGTGTTAGAATCAATGCCAGAAAAGTGCCCCATAGCTTACAATAGCCATATTACCAAATGGGTCATTGGGCAACATATCTGCACTTACCGTCAATACTTCAACACGGGCAGAAATAACGACTATTATTCATCTGTCGAAGAAATTTAGTGTTGTATTGTGTCTAAGTCAGCTAAACTATTTATACATAATACAGCCTCAGGCTCGGACGGACATTAAACCGCTAACAAATAGTGATACCAAATATAGTTGCTGTGGGAAGATATACTTAGAAAATTGCGTGTTAAGTAATTGTGAAATGGTAAAAAAAAACGCCGCGATTGTGTTTTGTATACAAAGCACTTGTCAGTTGTTGTTTTTTTTCTGCTGGTGGAAGGCGTCAATTTGTGGTAAACTATATACCTTTTTGTGACAGTAAATGCCAAAAGATGAAGACACAGTGACGTCACTGAACAACAAAACATTGTGAACATAATTATGATGATAGGCTGTAAATTTTATTTTTATTTCCCCACAATTTGCGGTCAACCAGTGCAATCACGATTTGTGGCGTGTTCTGAGAAAACTCGGCAAAATGTTTGTGCGTAAAGTGTCAACCCAGGTTAGCCCGTGCAGTCCGCACAGGCTAATCCGGGACGACCACTTTCCGCCTAAACTGTTTTTTTTGCTAAGAAGAGACATCATGTAAACGAAAAATTCCATAAAAGCGGAAATAGTCGTCCCTGATTAGCCTGTGCGGACTGCACAGGCTAATCTGGGATGACAATTTACGCACAAGCATTTTGCCCAGTTTTCTCAGAACGCGCCACATTTTATCGTTTTGCAAGAATACAAGTAAACTTATGGGACAAAAGACTTTTGAACCAGTCCTACCAATTTAAATAATTTAAATTATTATTATTTTTCTGCTCACGATGAAATAGTTCTACTTAGATTGACAAAGTATTTATTTCACCATGCCATGTACAACATAATTTACAACGGATAAACTAAAAGCCTTTTCATGTAAACAGTGTTTAATTGTGCGACATGTCAGTTGTAATAATCCGAAGAAAAACCCCATTTAGTAAACAATATAGTAATAAATAACTGTTTGTTTATGCATTTATATACTTTGAACGCAATTACTTGTCGTATACATGTCCGTGCTTTAATGTTATTGCCATTTGTACATTGGTATATGCGCATCTCAATGTCGTACACACATACAATAAATGGCCAATTACGTACAGTAATTGTCACCACCAAACGATCATAAATGGTTGTGTTTTGACTGCAACCTAAAGGTAAATATATAATTATATTTCGCTTATAAACAGTGATGGACACAATACAAGAAGTAATTTGGATTTACTGTTAACGACCTCAACATTGGGTACGGAAAGAAGCATCAAGTTCAAAACTGACAGGGCCACTCGATGCATGGGATGTATTATCTATTTATGAAACACTCGTTGCATGGGGTGTATTATCTATTTATGAAACACTCGTTGCATGGGGTGTATTATCTATTTATGAAACACGCGTGGCATGGGGTGTATTATCTATTTATGAAACACTCGTTGCATGGGGTGTATTATCTATTTATGAAACACTCGTTACATGGGGTGTATTATCGATTTATGAAACACTCGTTGCATGGGGTGTACTATCTATTTATGAAAACTCGTTGCTCAGGTGAATGACCATGACATACGTTGTATAAAACTATGTTGGCATCTTATTAACCCTTTGCATGCTGGGAAATTTGTCTTCTGCTAAAATGTCGTCTGCTGAATTTCTAAAATTAGCATTTTCTTCGATTTTTTTTTTCAAAGAATACTATCAAAATAGCAAACAGTTTGGATCCTGATGAGACGCCACGTTCTGTGGCGTCTCATCTGGATCCAAACTGTTTGCAAAGGCCTTTCAAATCCGGTTCCAGCGCTCAAAGGGTTAAAGTTATAAAGCATACGCTGTAAGCAACTTGCCTTGATGCGGACGATTTATCGATACAGCTATCAAGGTTTATGAAGATATAACATGGTTTTATTAGTTTAAAGAAACAAAATGGCATAAAAGCTAATCAATTATGAAGTTTTGGATTTCTTAAATAAATCATATTTATTACCAAAAAGAATTTCGCGGATACTAATTTGCAATTTCATAAAATTTTAATGTCTATGTAGAAACAATCGACGACTCTATTTGAGCATACAACCCACGAGGCACGCTTGACAGTAAATGGCTGATTTATTACAGAGCCTGTCCTCCACACTTTTAGCAAGGTTTTTTTAATCACGAACTTCGCAAAATGTGTAAGTATAAAAACTCCTTACGTACTAAGTCACGACAAGCGTCATGCGAAAATTAGTCTGATGATATATGCGGCCAGCGTAGCTCCAGACCAGTCTGCGCATTCGCGCAGTCTGGTAAGAGCTCCGCTGTTCGCTATAGAGTCACGCAAACCTTCGTGGTCTCATTAACGGACAAGATAGTCTGTAGCTATGATGGCCGCATATGGCATAAGACCTAATTTTTTAATAAGGCTGTTCGCATAACAAATCTTGCTTTAAAGATTTTCACTGCATCTATACTTATTTGTGGTCGTGTTAAACCAGTCTGTAGGCGATTGATTTGCAATGGAACTTTCGCGTGAAACACAAAAGGGATTCCAACAGCAGTATTCAACCCTGTTGAATAGAAGCCCAACATGGTCACTTTAACCCTTTCCCACTCAGAAGCAAAGTGAAAATGGCTATAAGCAACCAGCATTAAACCAGAACAGCCTGCGAGTAACTCATATATAGGCTGTTCAGGTTTCATTCAGTTTGCTTCTCATTAGTATCTTATGGTTGGACATGAAACTTGAATCTATTTAGAAAGGCCGTTAATTTAATAGAATTTTCTAAGAAACTACACATGTGTTAAAATGCGCATCTAAGCATTAAAGTACGGAATTCGGATAGTGACATCTATAATCTCGCCTTTCTTTCATCAAGGGCGTCACACGACAGACGATCGAAGCGATACACGATATTTTGCGCGACACACGAAGCGACGCACGATATTTTGCGCGATACACGAAGCGACGCGCAGGAATGTACCACGAAATATCGCCCTTGTAGCCCAAAATGCGATATATCGTGGTACATATCGCGTGTCGCTTCGTGTATCGCGCAAAATATCGCGTGTCGCTTCGTGTATCGCGCAAATATCGTGTGTCGCTTTGAGTATCGCGCAAAATATCGTGTCTCGCGTTCAAAGTGCTACACACGAAACACGAAGCGACGCAAGATATTTTGCGCGACACACGAAGCGATACACGATATTTTATTATTCAAATAGCGCACATATTATCCGAATCTCGTGTATTCCAATGCTTTTCACAACTACGAATCGTTGAATGCCATCGAAAAAACTTTCGGATTTAAAATAATGTATACTAGTTTATCAGACGGCAAATACATCGATCGCTATAAATGTGCACTGAGAATAGCATTTGAAAGGTGAAAATATGTTTGATGACATGGACCATAGCGTCTGCCTTGCGATCGGGATGTCTTTAGTTTGAGTCCGTAGCGTTTAGATTTTCTGATACTTGACGCGAGCATAAAGCAAAATACGTAAGCTTAAGTAACTACATGTATTATTATGTTCGAAGCCTGATGTTATGCTCTAATGCTGTAATGTGCAAATTCGCAACAAATTTCAATGTTTATGACATAAGCGTAAAAGTAAATAGTATCAAATTATAAAGGCGTGTACATGAGTTTACAGTTTTAACAGCTAAACAAGCAAACTCTATTTGAATAAAGCATTCCACTTTTTAAAACTGCAAAACTCCACGAGATGGTAAAGAAAAACTGAGCGACACAATTAGATGTGCAGCAAAACGACAAATGGTATGCTGTAACGTATGTGGCATACAAACACACAGGCTGCACCTTCGTCTCTCACTTTTCTTTTCGCTTGAACCATGGAGGACCGATGAACGCGTGGGGCTAGTTTACAATGACAGCGGTAATGGGAACGAAGCGATGTGCATTACTGGATGACAAGGCCGTGATTAATGTGAACCATTGCTGAGAATGTTCATATCTGTCAGTTACATGTATGTGGACTGAGTAAAATGGCTTCAATAACTCACTTTGCGCAGAATCATATTTTAATACAAACATTTAAGTTCAGTATTCATAATTGAAAAGCATACAAGAAATTTAATTTAGGTAAAATTTAACACACACAATTATCATACATGCATATGTATAATATAACAACGAACCGCACGTAGTCAAGGTGAATTGCTTAATTTTTCATAGAGCAATATTAATCAATTCAAAATTATGAAATATTTTAACGCGCGACAAAAGATCATAGAACGTGGTAACGTGATTCAATAGGGTTAGTGTCGATTTATTTTAATTTTAAAAACATGAACTAGAGACACTTAAATTAAAGCATATATTTTCAGCACTCTCTTATATTGTAAAATTGTTGTTTCTTTCTACTGCACGTCTTAACATATATGTAAGGATATCAAATAGTTTATAATTATCCAATATATAAATGGTCCCGTTGTTAACTGCAAAGTTATTCTTAATGTCTAGATAGATAGATAGATTTATTTCAGTATAATGACACAACATGATAAAACATATCTACATACATGATAAAATAATAAAACAATAAACATGTATAAGAAATGAACCCATGTCATTAACATTACACCAAGGATTACACAAAAAGAGAACTTAATCTCTTATTTCCATTGTGGTCCTTGGATATTGATGGTATTGACTTAGAGAGGTATGGGATGAATATCACAGATTTGAGTTATGAAAGACAATCATTGGCATAAAAAGAAGACATTAAAATGTGGATAAATTACTAACTAACTACATGGATCTAAAAGGATGATTACATATTAAGAAGATGAGTTTTAACTGACAACTTAAAAGTAGATATACTTGTTATATTCCTTAAAGCAGAAGGTAGTTTGTTCCACAGAACACAAGCGTTAAATGCAAAATTTAGCACCAAAACCTTTGACTTTGGGTAAAATATAGCACCCATTTTCACTTGACCTAGTCTTGTATGAATGAAGAGTGTATAAACCAAAAAAACTAATTCTCACCTATAACAGAAATGCTACAAATCCTTCTATCCACAAAAGTATTTTGACGCACGACGTAAACGAGCCTTCTCCTGAACCTACCTGCGTAACAATAACGTTGAGTCGAGCAAGACGTTGACTGGCGTACAGTTCACTGTTCGAGCTGTCAGAACTCCAGTGTTTTAATATCGCCTGTCATACGTGGTATGACGACACATCTAGGTCACACTCTAATATCACTAGCGTACACATTGAACTCATATGACATCATTTTACATCAGTGCACGTCTGGTTGTGGCATACTCGCATGCTTTTCTTAGGAGTGTCAACTTTGTATAGAAAGCGCGCAGATTGTTCGCTGGCAAAACCCAAGTTTTTCGTTTCTTTCAATTCGTTACAAATTTGAATTCTGTTGATAAATCAATTTATCATTTTGTATTTTGACGGAATGCAAATTGCCAATGGAATCTATCTAACGATACCCGCTGCAGGCCTACTCCAATACTGATACATTTAGAAAACGTATACCAAAGCTGTAGACCGACGTAACATTTTTAATTGTGACATGTCATTTACGAATAAAGTGGATACACTTTAATTTAACACTAAGAAAAGTAGCTTCTTTTACATTTTTTGGTTTTAAAGTAAAGAATGAACACGTTAATCAATAATATAAGTTATGTTTTTCATTAGATCAACGCTCCTTTATATCGTGACCTAGCTTACTTACCCTCTTTCTTCATAGTGTAATCGTAATACCCGTACTTGTATAATTAAGAAAATCATGAACTTTTATAGGAAGTATTTTATCTATATTCTGTTTTCAATATTGTATTACTTGATCTTTCTTATGTTTTTCAATGTTAAGTCATGATATGATTCTCCGATCTCTTTTCTAAAATTTTGCAAGCGTCAAGAAATGTTCAAATTAGTGTTTGTCCTGTGATAAACTGTATGATCACCTTTCAGATGATAATTAATCATGTGACAAACAAATAAGTATGTTTTGCAGATGTTCATAATAATTTGGATTCCTTATTTAACTGTCTTCATAATTACAGAGAAAAATATGATTTCTTTATATGTTCATGCTGTCTATCGTTGTGTTTTATATCTCTGTTGCTATGAAATTTTATGACATCTTTTTTGTTCTAATTACCGAATAAGTTCTAATATTTGGTTTCGATAGGGCGTACTGATCGGTAACTATAAATTGATCGCTTCTGTTTATAGTGTTTCATGTACGGGATTATATTATTATTATTATTTAAGGAATTTTTCGATTTTTATTATTATTTCTCTTTCATAATGAGCTTCTCCGCTTTTGTCAGGATTTAAAGTTTTGTCCATGTACGTTTATGTATGTTTTTGTTTACTTGTGAGTGCGTGTATGGGAGTGCGTGTGTTTTTGTGTGTATGCATGCGTATTTGCGTGCGGTCGTGTTTGTTTTTGTCGCATTTTTCGTTTGTTTTCTTTTTGTTTATTTTTAGTGAAAATATGTTGTCCTTATATGGCGTTTTTGATTGAAATAAACACATATCTGTCATAAACATTAATGTTAATTATTTTTTAGCGAAAACAATGTTTGTTTCACATATGATAGAATCAGCATTATAAACATTAATGAATCGTGAACAAAACTAAATTGTCAACACATACACTATTCATTACTGTTTTGAATGATTATTATTTTGAAGACTTGCATTACTTGTTGAACTCCAAATTTAATTAAATGTAATAACAATGACCCATTAATTATTAATATTTGTCGTCTATCATATAACCGCACTAATGTTACTTTATAAACTATTTATTTTCTTCACCTGTCTGCTGTGGTCACACGCGGAACAGCAAAATAATACGTAACACCTACTTTGACGTTCAAACAATGGCGAGGTAACCGCTGGAAATGTAGTGTTTCACTGCTATTGGAGACTGACCCCATCTCTGATGCTTTTGTATCGCACTGTCGCCTACAACGCTCGTGAGGCATATGCAAATCGTGGTGTACTCTTAATTGCTTGAATCTGTCACTAAATCGTTTACGGATACAAAGTAGTGTTGAAGAATGTTATGGTCCATGTATTATTTGTAAAGCTTGGATAATAAGTTGACACAATGACACACCGTAATCATTTGTTTTTCATTAGAAAGCGGTCAGAACAAATTAATCATGAACCATTATTGTGTTTGTTATTCTGGATTTAATTCTGACAATGATTCGCACGTTGTATAAAAAACACAAGTCTGCTTTTTTCATGAGTTAACTACATTTTACTTACGTAATTTCAATATTCAATAAAGATAGTCACAATGTGTGACAACAAACGGAAATGCAGTTAACAGAGTGTGTTATATGCCATTCCTGATTCGGTGAGTAAGCAACACATTTTGACACAACATTGAACACACAACACGTATGATGTGTACGTCTATTACTAACTGTTATTTGTAAAACATCTTACAAAGTGTAAGCACATACATCCGGTAAACTATCAACAGGGTTACTCAATAACATACATATAAAACCGTATTTAAAACGTTTTCCACATAAAACAGCTCTAACAGCTAAGGGGCAGTTAACAGTTAGGGCAGCGAGATAACCCTAGGGTTTTCCAAAAGTGCTTATAATACTTTTTTTTTTTACTTTTTGTTAAATGTTAGGAAAGCACATTGCACATTTTGAAGAATTTATCTTTTGAATGATGATTATATTGTTGATCCGCAAACACATGCTACCTGCAAAACATTCTCTACCAGTGCTTGTACACAAACAGTCATGGAAGCTACAAATAAAAATGTTTTTCACAGACAGTCATGGTAGCCATAAATAAACAGAAAATTAACCATCTTTTACCAACCAAACAGCATAATATACCAATATTTTTATGCATTCTACACATTTCTGTTTCAAAATTGCATTACCAGATGAAATTATTTTTTTTCCATACACAAACTCTGAATCTGACCCTTAAAGAAAGATTTATTTAAATAATTCACAATAAATGATGGATTTTACTCCGATACATTTTTCCTCAAAGTTTGACAAATTTCATAAAAAGTCATGGTAGCCATAAATAATATATGTTTAGGTATGAACAATGTAAACAGACTATTTATATGCGTATCTTTTCAGGTCTACTTGCTAACAACATTAAAACATGATTTATTCCAGTACTGTGTACCAAATTAAATCAGCATACCAAGTGATAAAATCTGAATAACAAGAATATTTATTACACATGTAAAACAGTCCTTCAGCGGTGTTACTACTTCTCCGCTGTTCCCATCTTCATTGCATAGTATGACCCATCTCCCATAGTGGCTTGCTGAAATATACAGTGGAATAATGAACAAAAGTGTCGTGTTCTGAGAAAACTGGGAATAATGCATGTGCGTAAAGTGTTGTCCAAGATTAGCCTGTGCAGTCCGCACAGGCTAATCAGGGACGACACTTTCCGCCTAAACTGGATTTTCACTAAGAAGAGACATCATTTAAACGAAAAATTCCATAAAAGTGGAAATTGCCATCCCTGATCGCACAGGCTACTCTGGGATGACAATTTACGCACAAGCATTTTGCACAGTTTTCTCAGAACACGACACAAATCACAAGGACATTATTTGTTAAGCCATAGTCATTAAAGACACAGTATAAGGTATCAACACTAGTATTGCTAGTGCAATAAGGTAACTAAGGTGAGCTGTCATTTGACAACAATGTATGCAGATTGAATGCAGTTTTTACCTGCTCATGCTCCAATTCTTTGATAATTAACAATGAATAATTTCAAACTTGACTGTTAGTTTACATTAAACACTGACTAATGACACATGCCGACTCTCAGTTTTTAATGTAATATTACCAAGGTAATAGTGTTGTTGGTTTCTTGTATACACAATGTATGTATAAATAAGAAGAGTGAGAACTGGTCATAAAATACGACAGTTTAAAGGTCTGGGTAAAATTGCTCTGTGAAGGATGTATTTATTTGTTGTAAAAATGATAGCACAGAAAATAATGGAGACAACAGTAAATATGGCAAAGCTATGAAACCAGGTCTTCAACGTTTAATATATTAATCCAAAACATATTAAATTAAAATGAGCGTAAAACAAATGACTTAACATGTCAATATTAATAAAATCTATGATATGCAATTCTGTTATTAGCCCTTTGAGCGCTGGAACCGGATTTTGAAGGCCTTTGCAAACAGTTTGGATCCAGATGAGACGCCACAGAATGTGGCGTCTCATCAGGATCCAAACTGTTTGCTATTCTGATAGTATTCTTTGAAAAAAATCAAAGAAAATGCTAATTTTAAAAATTCAGCAGACAACATTTTAGCAGACAACAAATTTCCCAGCATGCAAAGGGTTAGAGCACTGTCATAAGGTAGCTTCCTTCTTATGAAGATGTGCCAAATTTCAGCCTCATATGTCTTATACCTAAATGGATGCAAACAGATATGAATGAATATCCCTTTGCATGCTGGGAAATTTGTCGTCTGCTAAAATGTTGTCTGCTGAATTTCTAAAATCAACATTTTCTTCACTTTTTTTCAAAGACCACTATCAGAATAGCAAACAGTTTGGATCCTGATGAGACGCCACGTTCTGTGGCGTCTCATCTGGATCCAAACTGTTTGCAAAGGCCTTCAAAATCCGGTTCCAGCGCTCCAACAAATAAAATCAGCCCCATTTAATTGATTTCTATGTTAACAGTGTAAAGTGCATGGATGTTTGTTTGTGCTATCTATTGCATTGTTTTAACAAAGTTAAAATGTGAGTAGACAGAGTAAATTAGAACAGTTAATTTCAAAATCCCAGATACAATTTTTTCACTTTTTATCAATTTTCATAGTTTAGTAATTGATATTGCAACTTTAAGTAAAGCAAAGAACAGGCATCTCCAACTCTTATCACACACTGTATGCTGGCTCTTAATGCAATCTAGGGCTGCGCTAAAAAATCTGACTTTGTAGCCATTCTCTTAAATGTTTAAAAGGAAACCTGTAATTTGGATTCATTTCAATCTAATAATTAATTATAACTTTTTCAAGCATTTAAATAAATTTTAGTAGCCATTAAGAAGTTTTAGTAGCCAATTAAAAATATAAGTAGCCAATGGCTATTTTGTTTATGAAGGCATAGCCTTAAAAAAAAGTATATTAAAAAAAATAATTGCATTTGTCACCTTGTTGATGTCTCTTTGTCTGTCCTTGCTGACAATTTCTTCCAGGATTTCACCATCACCTTTAATTAACCTGCATAAATAAGACATGTAAACAATGTATTTGTATTTATACCTTTATTGAAACCCTACTTAAAGGGACTGTAAACCACGAATGACGAAAAAAGAAAAGTTCTAAAATACCGTATTTTTGTACAATTATTAGTTTATATTGATTAAAATATCACGACTGGTATATTACATTACTTGAAAAAAGTTCATATTTTCAGTATATTCAGTAATAAAATTTTGCAATGTGAAATTGAAAGTACATCGCGAAAATAGGTGACATAACGATATACACACTATAAATAACGCAAGTAGATTGATCATTAAATATATACAATTCACTACGCAGGCACAATTTGCATTCCTGGGTTTACCACGTGACGGTGATGATCAATCTACTTGCGTTATTTATAGTTAACTGGTAGTTACCTGGTAGACATACCCAGTAAAAATAAAAAAATAAAGTAAAAATAAAAAAATAAACTTTTTTCAAGTAATGTTTTATACCAGTCATGATATTTTACTCAATATAAACTAATAATTGTAAAAAAATACGGTATTTTAGAACTTTTCTTTTTCGTCATTCGTGGTTTACAGTCCCTTTAAATCAAGAAAAACAACACCAACAACAACTATGCCATGCATTACCCTTTACATAACAACTTATTTCTTTAATAACTTAACTGTGTGCTCCGACTGATTGTACACGTACAGTATCAGACATTTCCGTAAAGTAATGGCTAAGGTCGCCGTGGCTTTATGAATATGGTGTTTGCCTAGCAACTGTGAGGTCACGGGTTTGATCCCCACTGTGGAAGCGTTCTTTAGATCTTCCCCATAAACACCAAGTACTGGTTCTAGTCCTGGGAAACAGACTCTAGAGCGTTTCAAATAAGCCTTAGGCTTTCGATGCAATCGAGCTAAAATAAATAGGTTTAAACTAAAATAAACTAAAGTAATGGCTAGTCAATAAACTATGGACTTAAGCACATATTTTAAGTAATTTTACAATGACCTTGTGCGTCCTGTCTCAGGATCAAACACGTGTCTGATGTTGCTCTGCTTCTTCTCCCACTCCTCCTTGGTCATTGGCCGCATTGCCATTGCTCTAGCCACCTCTGCAGTCCTCTCTTGAACTGAAATGCACTTGTTGTCATTTTTCTGCATGTACCATGTCGTTTGAAGCATAACGGTTAACATGTGTTGAAATTGTCAGCAAACTTAACAAGGAAAACAAATACATTTAAGTACATCTGCTGATACAAACATTACCAGGTATTCTAATTGATATAAAATAATAATTTCTTGATACAAATCAATATGGAATATTAACTTTGTGGTTAAGAGAAAGTCTTACACCAGAAATGTATTTATAGCATCACTATCAATTTTTTGTCTTTTGTACATGTGCAATGCATATGTACAGAAATTAAATTTAGAATGAAATAATTGAAGTACATTGACCAAAATAAAAAAGTAAAAAATTAAGAATAATACCTATTACCGTCTGGTTTTAAAACTGGCACAGCTGAAGATGGGCCTATCTGTGGTCCAATGCTCTTTGTAGATTTCTCTTTTAATTTAGCATTCTTTTTCTCCTGCTTTCTCTTTGTTTTAAGTTTCTTTTTCTTTTTCCTCTCCTTGCGTCTTCTTTTTCTTTCTCTTGATGATGAGGATGAAGAAGAGGAGGATGAAGAAGAGGATGAGGAAGAAGAGGATGAGGAAGATGAAGAGGAGGAAGATGAGCGTCTGAAATATACAATAGCATGAAGACTTACAAGTACTTAAATTACAATTTCTCTGCAACCTGCAAACAGCAGAAATAAAATCATTCGTAGACCATCTTATTCTCTTCTCAGCAAACCAATAGAATTGGTGAGAAATGTTGTGTACTAAACTTAACAGTCTGAAAATGATTTCCCTACAATTCTATAACTACTGGTACGTTTGACACGTTACTAAGTTAAAAGTGGCTTCATTTAAAACAAGAGGACCATGATGGTCCTGGAGTCGCTCAC
>VMBQ01009752.1:17778-31045 GCA_007657795.1 Dreissena rostriformis
GGGGGGGGGGGGGGGGGGGCTTTAGTCAGAAATAATGATTTCTGTTTGCTTATTTGCATTCTTGGCAATAAAAGCAATGTAAATGCATGACTACTTGTTAATTGAACGTTTTATTTGTTTAGCTAGCTAATTGTCCTCAGTCTTTGGATTTCAACTCAGCATTGCTCTAACATTTTGAATGTCTTCAAATACGCAATATGACTTTGACTTCAGATATTTTTTGCAGATGCTTGGCTTGGCCGAAGGCTGTTTCAATGCCACTGTACCTTACACAAGAGAAAGGAAACAATTTGGAAAGCGAATCTGTGATTTTCAGGTATCTAATTTTACCTTTTTATCATGCTTAATTTGAATAAAGCCAAAACATTGAATTGATACCATTGTGCATAGGTACCCAGTTTAGAAAACTGCTGTACTTATGTTTTATTAAGAGTGTTTCAGGTCAATAAACATAGGTTTTGATCATTGGGATTTTCCTAAAGAGACAGTTACGTAAAAAAAATCAGTGCTACGTGTTTTTAACTTAAAAAGTATAAAATCCTACTGGAAAACAAAAAACATTTAATATTTGTTATGTCTACTTCTTATCAAAATAGACAGGTATTTTCTACCCCAGTAACTAATATTTTGATTATCATTTCTCCAGTTTTTCTCTGTCGGGTAATAGGTAATTGTTTAATAATAGGCAAAAATTGATGTTTTGGGACACTCTCCAACAGTTGAAAGTCTGCTCTTTGGTGAATGTCTCTTAACGCTTTACTGCATGCTCAGATACTTATTTTGACCCTTTCATAGGCCCTAAAGAAAATCCAATTAAATACCTTTCTTAATGTATTCCAGTTTAAAAGGCTTCATTTCCAACCCTAAGGTACTGACAAGCAGCATACGGCATAAAACCTGATCAGGCTGCGAGTTACTCGCAGACTGTTCTGGTTTTTTGCTGGTTGCATATAGCCATTTTGACTTTGCTTTTGAGTGGGAAATGGTTAAGTGCTTGTTTCCCAGGCGATGCAACATCAGATAGCGCACGTTGCTACCCAGATTGAGGCTGCAAGGCTGCTCGTGTACAACGCGGCCCGCAGGAGAGAGGCTGGATTCTCGGTCATCAAGGAAGGATCCATGGCCAAATTATACGCTTCTGAGGTGACATTCTCCAAAATTTTGGCTTTGTCAATTTCACAAGTTTGAAAAAGTACAACTAACGTTTACATACTTTTTATGCTGCAGCCATGATAATGGTGGAAGCGCATGTAGTGTTATTGTGTCCATGCGTGAGTTTTTTTGTACCTTGATGTACATAATGGGATTTCAAAATAAAATCGGAACAAATGATCATCATATCAAGACAACATGTAGCATGCAACAACCATGTTACTCACTTCAAGGTTATGGTCATAGTGGACACTTGGAGTTTATGCTTATTCCTTATGTGTATATTGTGAAGGTATGTTTTTGACCGGCTCATAAATTTGTGGTGCATGATGGGATTTCAAAATAAATTTGTGGAAATGACCATCATATAAAGACAATGTATAGCGTTCAAAAACCGTGTTGCTTGCTTAAAGCCTCTATTAGGCTCAAAATCAACGAAAATTTTGTAAACTGTTTCATAAAATAAAGTTACCCCATACATAATCAGTGTTCCTTATAGCAATAGCCAAAATTTCAACGCTAGACGTGGTCTGGTACATAGATTTAACAAGATACAAAATGCTTTTTTTATTTTATTGTGGTACAATATATTGAACACATGTTCATGTACCAATTTAGTGTTGGCGTGTCGTATGAATAGGTATCGTTGCAGGAAATTAACATGGAATATATTGTCACAAAAAAATAAAAAAGAGCGTTTTGTATCCTATTCCGAGATTTTGAGGTGTCAATCTAACTGCACAGTTGCCATGGTTACAGGTTGCTGCCCTGACCACGTCCAAGTGTATCGAGTGGATGGGTGGGGTGGGTTTCACCAAGGATTATCCAGTGGAGAAGTTCTACAGGGACTGCAAGATAGGTCGGTATTGTCTGCCTGTGATCTTATATTTAATAGGAGACAGTTTTGTCGCATGTCAAGTTGTAGTCTATTTGTAGAAAGCTTGATATAGCTGTCACAATTGTTGAGTGTATGTGTGCATTCCTAAGTCTTTACCACCTTTTCTAGACTATAACTTATTCATAAATGAAATTCTTAAACAAAGTGCTATGTATGTTCATCAGGTGGAGACAGCTTGTCACATGTAAGATCTGCTTTCTTAGCTCAAAGGCCAAGTCACTCTTAGTTCATCTATAAAATGATTGTATCCCAATGCTTAACATACCGGTACTCAGCAATTTTGTACTAGGCATGTCATGCCAAAATGGGTCTTATGCCATATGGCCAGCGTGGCTCCAGACCAGCCTGCCCATATGCGCATGAAAAGTTTATTGTGACACTAGCATCCAGTGATGGCTTTAAATGTAAAATATTAAAATAAAACACATGGATGATAAAACTGTTTTCCTTTACACAAGCTTTACTATGTGTCTGTTGTGACTATATCAGAGAACATTTAACACTTCAGTATGCTTCTTTGCGTATATAAAAGTCCAAGGACTGTTATTCAGGTTTATTTTCAAGTGTTACTTTAGCAGGCCAACAAAATACAGGCCATTTATGAAGGCAGTTCTAACAAAATACAGGCCATTTATGAAGGCAGTTCTAACAAAAAGCTGTAAACAATCATTCTGTATCTTTTTCAATGTTGATAAGAGCCTCGCTCTGGGAAAATGGGGCTTAATGCTATGCATAAATTGTTGTCCAAGATTTGCACTGGCTAATCAGGGACGACACTTTCTGCCTAAACTAGATTTTCGCAAAGAAGAGACTTCCTTTATTAAAAAATTCCATAAAAGCTTAGTGTTGTCCCTGATAATCCTAAAAGCACATGCTAATCTGGGACGACACTGTACACACCTGCATTATGCTCCATTTTTCGAGAGCTACATAAGCCCATATATAAGTATTATGGTATTTTTCAGGGGCCATTTATGAAGGCACTTCCAATATACAGCTGAACACTATCTTCAAATGCCTGGAGCACGAGGCACAGAATTCATGAGAATTGAAGTCAGAACAGTGGAAAGGATTTTAAATCATTTTACACATATAGATTTTTGTCCCATGACTATGAAAGCTCATTTTGTACGAGGCATCATCTTGATTGAAATGATTTACCTGTTGTTCGATGGATATACATATTAGAACATAATTGGTACAATTTAAATGGTAAGTCAAGAAATAAAAATTAACTATATCATAAGATAGCCATGACAATCAGCTTGGTATGTCTCGGATTACACACAAAGTTGAACTTTGACTTAGTCCTGTTATACAAGTATAGAAAATATGAAGTTGTTGTAAATTGATTACGGTATTTTTTTGGGGGGACAAAATAACTTACAACACTTATGTTCTTGTATGTTATAATGTCCATCCTGGAAAAAAAAAACACTTGACCATTGAGAATGCATGTTTCATTTGAGAACCGAGTCTCTTTGGTTGAATATTGAAGAATTTGAATGGACTTATGAATGTCCACACAGTTATGGAGTAAGCTGTTACAGTTATAAGACTTAATGTATCACCACAAAAAATTGAGTCTTAGAAAACTGGGCTTAATGCATGTCTGTAAAGTATCGTTCCAGATTAGCCTGTGCAGGCTGCAAAGGCTTAACAGAGACATTTTTGGCTTTAATGGAATTTTTCTCTTAAAGGAATTCTTTCAAACTGCAAATCCAGTCTAGGCTGAAAGTATCATTGCAGATTAGTCTCTGCGGACTGCTAACATGTATGTGCTTGTAAGTGTTTAAATGTAATAGCACATGATGGATGTAGATGTTTCAGCATATGTCAACTCTTTGGATTTGGAATTGTGCTTAATCTAACTGTTACAAAATTAATGTATTTTTACACTGTTGTTAAACTTTAATGTTTATTTCAGTTTTCCATGATGCAGGTAAATTAATTAGCTCGGCTGTTTTTTGAAGAAAACCTGAGGTATTGTCATAGCCACAGGTGTTGGGCGCGTGGCCAAGTCACTTTAACACTATCAATATGTCATAAAACAACATTTTTTCTCAAAAAAAAATAATCAAAAACAATCTGATATAATATATAAATACAATGTAGGTATCTCTTGACAAAGGAAAATCACCTCCATCAACATATTAAGCGATTAATTGCCTAAATGGCGGTTGATTTCTGTAAACTATGTACCATTTTGTTGGGAAAGGTTGCATCATGAGGAAAAATGACCACAAACGGCTACTTGCCAACATAAACTACAAGAAAACACTTGTCGAACTTGTTGAAATGCTAGGTCGGCGATCAACAGACCGATGTTCAGTGACGATTTTTACAAGAGTTAAACTATCGAAATACCCCAGCTACCGAACATAATCCGCATTAGTACAATAAACAAATACGAGTTTATCAACTTACAACACAGATTTCATCATTTGTCTTTTTGTTCACACCAAACACTCATATAATCGTTATGTTTGAATGTTTATTTCNACAACATGATGGATGTTGATGTTTCAGCATGTGTTAACTTCTTTGTTTTTTAAACTGTTACAAATTTATTTTTGCATTTCAGTTTTCCATTTTGTCTGTAATTTTATATTCATGTGACAAGAAATTGAACTGGGTATGGTTTTATACCTTAACCCATTTATGCCTAGCGTGTAGAAAAAAGGCCTTGGCAAACAGCGTGGACCCAGATGAATATGCATGATGCGGCGTCTCATGAGGGTCTGCGCTGTTTGCTTAAAGGAATTTCTGTAAGAAATATTCTAAAAATAGAAATAAATATACCAGCCATCCCTAATTTTGGAAATGAATTGATCCAATTTAGGAGGATGGGAGAGTCCACGACTCCACTAGGCATAAATGGGTTAAGAGTGATAACAATAAATAATGAGACCTGTGGTCTTGGTTAATTTTAAAAGAGGTATGTTTTTGTCTTAATTTACAAAGATGTAGTTAAATCATGCTCTGACCTTTATTATAATGTTTTTAGTTTTGTTGTGTTGTTATCGTAGCATTTTATGTATAATATTGGGTTAGGCTACGTTGAAATACATGCTCTTAGAATGTTATG
Source organism: Dreissena rostriformis (assembly GCA_007657795.1). Classification (NCBI taxonomy): domain Eukaryota; kingdom Metazoa; phylum Mollusca; class Bivalvia; order Myida; family Dreissenidae; genus Dreissena; species Dreissena rostriformis. The sequence continues at coordinate 22,917 of VMBQ01009752.1, forward strand.
AAGTGTATTCATCAGGGATTTCAAAAATAGTTGTTGAGATTAATTTTATTGAACAATTGAACAATAAAACTGTCATTAAACAAATGTTTGATGTTTTTGTTATTTATTTATGCATATGCAAACATGTTATCAGAATATAACAATAAATCAATTTATAATGTGAGTTTCTGAACTAATAAAATTGAGAAAATGTTGAAAGTAATTTCAATTAATCACTCAAACGTTTACAATTTAAAACCAGGTTAGTAGAATGTGTTGCCCAGTTCGCAACTTGGCACAACAATGAAACATTTCCGTGACACAAAACAGTTAATGCAGCAATATATTTCGAGTGATGTTACACAGCTGTCTAGTAAACGTAACACAACCTGATTCCTAGTAATTGTTTTTCCTCAATCAACAATCATTCAAAATGCTGACCTTCACACATTGTTAAAAATACCATATATCACAGTTTTATTCAATCCCATTTCGATGTTTTCACTCTCCTGGTCAATGATCCATCATCGTTGATGGTTGTGTAAGTTGGTACGTCCCGTAATTCATCTGTCAATCTGGAGTACACGATGTAGCCGACTGCCAACAGAAACACTGCAGTGCCGGCCCCCATCACTCGCTTGTTCTGAAATGTAAATTGTGTTCGCTAATTTTAATTTTCCGATTTATTCAACAATTGTCATATCACCGAGATCAGTAAACCTACTACCCTGGTTACACTTTTCCTGGGAAAACAGGTTAAACACTTTACAGTAGTAAGTCCACATACTTATGGCAGTAGCTCAAAATGACCCCAATTGAATCATAGAAAGCGGAAGAATGGTTATTGGAATAATTTCATGACCAACCACCACACAAGGAATGTCGCTCTGCCAGGAATCAAACCAACAATCCTCAGAATTGAAGTCCAGCGCTCCAACAACTGAGCCTGATCAGAATGGAAAACAGGTGTGATTCAAGCATAAGGACATGAATTTGTATACCTATCCCATGAACAATGTAGTATAAGAAACTCATGTTCACAGGTTTTATATAGGGGAATGACGCCTAAGCAGAATCCAGTAACATACAGGAATCAACGTGAATCCACTTGTATTTACCCGAAACCACATTGAATATGTGAGCTATGTTCTGGGAAAACTGGGAAAATGCAAGCGCAATCCATAAATAGTTATACGGAAAGTGTCGTTCCTCATTGGCCTGTGCGGAGTTCATAGGCTAATCAGGGACAAACCTTTAGGCGTATGCATAAAGACCATTTTTCCAAGAACGTGGCTTATACATAATAATCATCTACATGTAGGTTATAATCCTGGTAAACAAATTAAAAATAACAAGACTATTGCCAAGCAATATGGTCCCCTACCGGTGAAACTCCATCATTTTCAGCAATATTTCTAGTCTTTTTGTTGCCATAGCAACCAGAATTCTTGACGTAGGAACAAAATGAAATGATGTGCATAATCTCCATATTGCCATCTGTCTATGTTTTTAGTTTCATGAAAAAATATGAAGAACTTTTAAAGTTATCACAGGATCCAGATAAGTGTGACAGACTGACTGACAGACGGACGGACAGAGCGCAAACCATAAGTCCCCTCCGGTTTTACCGGTAGGGTCAATAAATGACCATTTACTACTATGAGTAATGGATTGTATTAAATTGACAAATTCAAATCAAGAAGTACCAAGCCCTTAATGCACACAATATCCTGACAGTTGGTTTAGGGAACCAAACATGTTTGTCAAGTTGTTATCACAGACATGGCCAAGATATTGTCAAGATAAACATTCTGACAAAGTTACATTAAGATTGAGTATAAATGTAGCTTGTACAATTTGCAGAGCAGTTTTTTTTTAAGACTTGAACAGGTGATCTAGTTTTGGACACAAGTGACCCATATACGTAAGTGGCCTGGATATGGTCCAGATACACATTCTTGCCTAGTTTTATCAAGATTGAATCATTAATGTTGCCTCTAGAATGTTAACGTTTAACCTTTCCTAAGATTTGACCTGAAGACCTACTTTTTGGATGCACATGTCCCAGATTCGAACTCTGGCAAAGGTTCCTCAAGATTGAGTCACAAATGTCATTATGTGGCCTCTAGAACAGTGACAAGGTTTTCCTAAGATTTGCCCTAGTTTTAGACACACATGACCAACTCAGAACTTTGTAAGGATAAATATTCTAGTGGAGTAGCATCAAAATTGATTGATAAATGTGGCTTCTAAACTGGTGAAGTTTTGTTTTTTTTGTTTTAGATTTTACCAGATGACCTATTTTTTGCATGCAACTGACCCAAATTCTAACTAGGCTAAGATATTGTCAAGATAAACATTCTGACCATTGACTGAAAAATATGGCTTCTTGCCTATGACATGGTTTTTCTAAGAATTGCCCTGGTGACCTTGTTTTTGTAAACAGGCAACCCAGATTTGAACATGGCCTTCATGTTGTCAAGATAAACATTCGAACCAAGTTTCATCAAGATTTGATGAACAATTTTGCCTCTAGACTAGAGAGGTAATGAGCTAAAAGTTGACGACATTGACTACACAAGCTCATTAAGAGAACTTATTGCTCAGGTTAGCTAAATGCTAAAATGGTACACTTATTTCAAAAGTTTATTACAAATTCAGACAATATGTTAAAACAAGTGGAACATTCTCCAAGATCGTTAAATCAAAATTGCAAAAGTAAAATAGTGCGAAAAGTCTAGTGAAGAAAACGTTTCGGCTCGAAACGTCTGGTGGATTATTCAACCAACCGGTTTTGCAAATAATTCGAAGTTGATTATCCGAAAAGCATTTGTAGTTTTGACATGATTTAATCCTGGTTCGTTTATTTTATTTTCTAAACCTTTCTTCTGTTGCTCTGACATGATTGTTGTTTGCGTTTGTGTTTACTTTTTTATGACCGATCAATTCCCATGGACGCTGCCATATTGGGTGAGTTGGATATTTTTTACGTTGTAATATTCGCTTTAATTTAGTTACCTGAAAACATAGGGAACAGTTGACTTTCGTTTTCTGTTATTATTTATGTATAAAATAATCTTTATAATATGACAACTTCTCAGAAAGTGGTGCTTTTAGCGTGTGGATCTTTTAATCCACCGACAAATATGCATCTGCGGATGTTTGGTGAGTGGACAGATTTCTTTTGGCAAGGATTTTTACAACAGTATTTTTTGGTAGTCTATATTTAATATTTACCTTCAAAGATTTATCTTATTTCCATTAAATACATGTCCAGCTGATAGTTCCATACACCTTCAATAACATTCAATACTCGTGCGGTGATCTCGTATTGAGATGTCACACCTGAAAAGGAGAGTACTCTATAGCAATAGGCATTAAGCCAACTAGACTTAAAATGTTCGACATTTGTTAAAATAAATTTCTGCATATTTGTTACTTTGTTAAAAGATTTCCTGAAATAGACGTCCAATGGGGACAGGGTTCAGGGCCATCTCTGTCCATCAGGGGAGGGGCCAGGGGCCCTCATCATGGGCTCATGAGGGGGAATTTTCGCGGCATTTCCCTTTTATGGGGAATTTTTTTACTTACTCTCTTATTACTACATTTGAACTGATTGAACTATATTAATTGTTTTTTTTTCATAATTAAGTATATTTGAATAGATGTACTTGAAATAAAATTGAGATAAATAATCATGAGACACTTCTTTCCTTAAAAAAAAATAAAAAAAAATAAAAAAAAAATAGGGGGAATTTTTTTTAAAAAAAGGGGAAAAAGGTACACTTTTCTGATGGGGAACAGGGCCGATATTCGGCCCCAAAAAACGGAGATTGACGGCCCTGGGGTTTTCCCACTGAAAATGTGTTTATCACCCGACATGAATTGTGTGTGCACAGTTCTTGTGCTAGAATTGTTCATGCAATATTTTCTGAGAATCGGGAGAAAGTGAAAATTATTTTTTGAAAATAATCAAATAAATGAAAGTTTTGTGTTAACACTAGCGCAGTTGTCTGCTTCACTTTGCAATTCTTGTGGAAATTTAATTAAAAGGACCAATAAAATGAATGGAATATGGATAAATATGGATTATTTTAGTTGAAGTAAGATTTCGAAATGCAATTATACCAGTTTTTACCTCATTTTGGTTGTGTTTGTATTTATTTTCAAGTGAAGTTATGTTAGCGAAACAAAATACTCAGAGCACATGCATGTGACATCATCAGGAGAGCCTCGTTATTAATGTTAACAAAATGACCGATACCAGGACACGCTCGATACAAGGGCACTGTACAATATATAGTTAAATATAGTTTTTATTTTTATGCCCCCGGAAGGGTAGCATATAGTGATCGCACTGTCCGTCTGTCAGTCCGTCTGTCCGTCTGAAATTCTGTCACACTTTGCGTTTAGGTTTTGCGTTTAGGTTTAGAAAAATGTGGAAAAGGGGGGGAATTGGTCATCCTACAGTGACAAGCCTTGTTTTGTAAAGAAATACAATTTTAGGTTAAGTATCTTGATTGTGTTGAAAATGTTTTCAGACAATATGAAAAGTCAATTTAGCTCTTAAGCAGCCTAATATACATAAACAAGGTAGACTTTGGATCATTGAATAAAACAGCAATTTAGTGCCTTAGCAATTATGCCAATATATAAAATCAAATGTGAAAGTGTCATGTAGACACCTGTGTTATTTCTAATGACAATTAAAACGGCAAGTCCTGGACTGAAACTCACATTCCCTCATAGTTAGGGCAGGTTTTTTTGGGCTTATTCCATAATCCTTATTTTGCTATATTCCCAATGGCATAAAGATATCTTTTCCCCCAAATCCAGTCCCAAAATGTCCAATTGATAGTTTTACTTTCACATACACAGCAGTGATATTTTTACAAATGTAATCATCTGAGTTGTGGGACTAGATAACTTGCAAATATATTAGTCCATGAATTGAAAGAAAGAGTCCACATAATCATTAAACTATATTATTTTTTTAGAAATTTCAATGCATTTTTGGGACTCACATAATCAAAACTTTGCATCTCCAGAGGTTTTTGTGAGTCCAGGACGCAGGACTCGCAGGTAAATAGATCACTAACACAAAAATAGAGCTGTAAAGTATAGAAATAAAAGAGTTTGAAAACATAATATCCATTTAGCTGATTTCTTTATGTTTAGTATTTTTTATGTAAATTTTATAAATAATTAACCAAAAGTAATACATCAATCAATTACTTTTTTCCCCAATTAAAACAGAACAGAACAGAATAGTTTATTTTTTACTTAATCATATACAGCTCATCTTCCTCATCATACATTTAATATAACAACATACGTTTGAACTATATACCAAAAAATACATGATTTGAATAACACTCAATATACAAAGACATGAAATAAAAAGGTTTTCGTGAGAAAGTCACATGGATGAGGTTATTACACATCTTACTACACAATGTCAAGCATATAGTTAAATAATTACACCATTTATTACATTATCTGTACTAATTTTGTTGGGGAAACAATATTTTATACTAAATGATTATATGTTAAAGTTAATGAACAATACAATTCTCAAATTCAATTTTCACAGTATATTTTCAATTTTCACAAAGTTATACTGGTCATATTCTCAAAATGCCCTGTAGGGCGAGTACACTTTTGACTGGGCTGCTGACTTAACTCTTTCAGTGCTGGAACCAAATTTTGAAGGTCTTTGCAAACAGTTTGGATCCAGATGAGACGCCACAGAACATGGCGTCTCATCAGGATCCAAACTGTTTGCTATTCTGATAGTACTCTTTGAAAAAAAAAATCGAAGAAAATGCTAATTTTAGAAATTCAGCAGACTACATTTTAGCAGATGACAAATTTCCCAGCATGCAAAGGGTAAACTTCTTTCCTTAAATTAAGTACGAAGACAATATTGTCACGAAAAACTTTATTATAAACGATGAATGATATGGGCCACAATAACTAACTTTCACTTTTGTAATATTTGTTTTAATTCTGTAGAGCTCGCCAAAGATCATTTACATCGGACCGGAAAGTACAACGTGATTGCAGGTATCATGTCACCTGTCATGGATAGCTACGGTAAAAAGGTATGTCTGGTTGATGTATTGCTGTAGTTATTAAAATGATCGAAACCTTAAAAATAGTATTGTTTAAGATTTGGAGGTACATGTNATTGCTGTAGTTATTAAAATGATCGAAACCTTAAAAATTGTATTGTTTAAGATTTGGAGGTACATGTATTGTCATTATCATACCTGCGCATCATTAGGGAAGTTAACATGTAGTACAATGATATGACTTAAAAATCAACATGATTTCTTTGGTCATAAAAGTTGCATGATTGTCTTCTGATTCTCATTTAATTCAGTTATGTCTTGTCCTGTATATATATTATAAATCAGTTATAATTGAACAGTTTGGGTTATATTGCCTACTGAACGTTGTAATACTCGTGGCCATTTATTTATGGGACAAATTATTTAGCAGCTGGACATGTAGACTGTTTATTAATGTACCATCCAAAAAAAATAATTATAAACTTAGCAACGGAATATTCTGGTTGATGCAAATGAAATGTGTTGTGCTAGAAGTAAGAAAGACATTCCTATGGTATATAATATATAACATTATGGTGCATTCAAAATGGTTATATACATGAATTACAGTTAATAGTTTTGCTATAAATGCTGGGAGGTTGGTTTTAATGAAAAATCTGAAATTTTAATATGGAAAAACAAACAGGGAAACAAGTAATCATGAAAACAAAACTGATGTCATAATGTAGTAGTTTATGCAAGTTTTTTGCAATACATTGCAGAAGCTGTTAAAAAAAAATAGTGGCCATATTGATTGTGCAATAGCTTGTATAGATTGTGCAATAGCTTGTCGGGGAGATGTGTATTTTATTTTTCGAAGCTTTTAAAAACAAACATAGTAGCTGTATTGATTGCGCAAAGGCTGGTTGTGGAGATGTGTATTTTGTTTTTCAATGCAGCGTCTTATCCATACTACTTAAGTGGCTAAGTACCTAAATCCGCTCTTAAATCTGACAGTACATTGTACTTTAATCATGACACTCGAAACAAACGTGTTTGTATGATCAAGAACACATTTTTATGGATATTGATTAATGCTCATACATGTGAACCCAACATTTGTCTTATTTCAACATCATCCATTGAGTTTTGTTTACGTTTCTTCTTATTGTTTTAATGGACGGTCCTTGTAAATTTGAAAATCTACGTTATAGGGGTTGAAATAAAAAAAGTATATTGCATACATTTTGTAAATCAAGCATAACTGAGAAAATGATGAATGAAAATAAAAAGAAGAAATACATAAATTATGAAATAACAAGAATCTTTACCATTGATGGGTGAATAAATATTAATTCCTAATTTTTATTTTTGAATTACATCTATTAAAAAAGTGTCTGTATTAAGTTACTCTATTATTGTATTTCGGGACTATTTATAGGCTTTTGGTAAGCCAATTGTTCAGTTACTTTTATTTGGCAGTTTTCCCGAATATTTTGTCAAATACTTAACATTAAACTCAACTTTTGATGTTTTACCTTTTATTTTTGTTTGGTGCATTTATTTTGAGAGAATGGAAAAAAATAAAGAAGTTTCGGATTTACATGTAGGTATTTTGTCCGCATTTATTGTGATAGCTCTCATTCATTATATGCTGGCATGCACATACCAATATCAAGCATCCCCCCCTATGGTAAAGACAAAAAAGGTGAAGAATATGACACAAGCAAATTAGATTTTTAAAGAATTCTTACTTAAAGAATGTTTTTTTTTGTCTAGACATCGGCGATGAAAGTGAAGCACAGACTATATATATAATGTTGTTGTTTTTTTCTCCTAAATATTTTTCTTGTAATGATTGTAATAAAACACTTTAGGTATGTTCATGAAGATTTTTTGTGTTTCTAAAAGTTCAAATTTTACTCGGGTTAATGATAACTATTTGGCCTTTGCCTTAATTAATAAAAGGGGGTTGCCATTAACGAGTTGTTTGTTTAGTTATGTGTAATTGAACTGGATTGTGAATTATATTCCTAATGAAAATTGCTTGTTCTAATTGATTTTTTGTATGTTGTAATCATTTACAATTTATGGTTA
>VMBQ01009753.1:10983-29631 GCA_007657795.1 Dreissena rostriformis
TTTTTTTATCAACGCCAACGTGCACATTAAGTATTTTGCGACGTTGATTGTTAGGGTTAAACATCATTTAAAAAATGGTCGAGTGCATGGCTGCGTAATTGATTAAATTGCTGTGAAAATTTGACCTTTGCCTGAATAACAGCCATTTTATTAATGTCGGCGATCGGTTAGCTTTGTTGTCTAGTACAGATCGTGGGACAGAAGAGATAACAACGTGACAATTATTCATGTACTAGAAAGAACTACACGGCAACTGATTAGACATATTCGGACCTGAGCCTTTTGATTTATCCACAAGTACAATATATTATTAATTATTATTAAATTCAATGTCAAGTCACCTTTGAAGCAAGTCAATCTCAAATTAAATTTAAACGGTGTTTCTGATACTCATTTGATGACCTTTTATACAACGCGTGGGGACTACACACTGTCGTAAAACAACATAGCCATTTTCGTTTGATAGAAATCGTGAAATGCTGAAATAAACATCAAATTACTTCATCTTTTGCTGCTGGACTAATATTAGCTTCTGCTAAAGACAATGAGTCGTTATGTGCATATTCGTAAATTTTACGAGTAATAATTAATTGATTTTTTTTTTTCTATAATTTATTTATAACATAATATATTCATTTATTATTTATAACAAGCCCCACAAAGAATACAAAGTGATTTAATAAAACATGACAACGAATCGAACGCTTTTGCCAATAGTTTTGACAACACAGAAATCGAACAATATATATTTTTTATGATTTGAAAACAAAAAAATCGTAAATTGCAATTGTCCACATATTGTCGACATGACAATTTTCCAACCTTTTGTCACATATTCAAAACATTAAAGAACGCTTTAAATCAGGGAGCAAAATAATACGAATGACGTTGACTCATACTTACAATACAGCTTAGTTTATGAATTATCATCATTTGAAAATTATAAACTTATAAATAAATCGTTACAAACGCTAAACGAGTGAATAATTTGGAATGATTCTGTTGTTTTCGTTAAATGTTGTGGCTACACGAAGACCACTTATATTAAGTATAACATGATTATATATGTGACCGGATGGCCGATTGCTTTAGGCAATAGCCGTTTCATCAAGAGGACAATGGTTTGAGTCCCGCTTGGGAGAAACTTTTTTTTTCGCACTCGGTCAATTCTATTCATTTAATGGAGCTCTACAGCTCCGTGGTTGAACTCTAGCAATTAAAGGCATTTGCTTACACACATAAATGTCCCAATTTGTAAACAATTCCCTTAAACACAAGTAATTCATGTCTATAAAAACATTAAAATACATAAAAATTTATTTTAAACGCTGCATTTATTTGAGCCTCGCTCTGTGAAAAGGGGGTTTAATGCATGTGCGTGAAGTGTCGTCCCAGATAAGCCTGTGCGGGTACGGATACTATACTAAAAAGTACCACGGAGTATGGACGGGCGGCTTTAAGCTTATTTTCAATCACCGGCGTAAATGTTAGTACACATTTACTTTAGAGTACCCGGGGTACTTTAAATTAGTACCTGAGACGATAACGAGCAAGTGTGCTTTAGTCACTGAAACATCAGTTCTGTACGACACACGTTAATAAAACGCTTTACGTTATTACAAGGGCTAGAACGGAGGAATGATCAAGCCCACGCGATGCTGACTACATCGGTGGTAGTTGTTAATGTACTCTACAAGCAGGTATCAGTGCACAGAAACATGGGCACTGTACGCTAAAACAAGCGATAAACAAGATGTGTTTGTGAAACACTATGTTCCCCTATATGTTTGACCTTTGACCTTGAAGGATGACCTTGACCATGACACCACTCAGAATGTGAAGCTCCATGAGATACACATGCATGCCAAATATCAAGTTGCTATCTTCAATATTGCAAAAGTTAAGGCCAATGTTAAAGTTTGACGCAAACAAACAAACCAACAAACCAACAAACAGACAGGGCAAAAGCAATATGTCCAGTATAGACAATCCCAGAATCGATAATATGGGCGCCGCCATATTGGCTATTACGTAACCCGCGATTGAAAACGGTACTGAAGAATTTGACAGATTACAACGTTATCATAGTGTACACCCGCTTTATTCCAATAAACAGTACTTTATGACTTCGCACAGTATGATTGAAAACAAGTGAAACATGAAACCAAGTGTCGATATGTATCACATCGTAAATCAATAGAACTTAAATAAAAAATATACACGATATATTCATAAAATATGTGTCTCTGCAACAATATTCAGTGACAACGCGAAATGTTTAAGGCCGAGTTGGCATTTTTAAGCGTACCTTTCAGTAATGCCTTTGTATAAAATGTAATTATTTCTTTATGGAATAAAATTATCCAAGCATAATTATAAAGGTATAGAAATATCTAAAGTCTGAAGTAAACGTTGTGATTTTAGCGTAAATAGTGCCGGAGATATTAACAAAGATCTATCAATATATAAAGATTGGAAACATTCATTCAGACCAATTTTTGTTGGGATAAATCTTTGATATTAATTAGATAGATTTAAGGTCGATGTAGACAATTATATTGATATCTGCCTTTGTTTAAGCCTATAGTATTTCATATTTAATGTCGTACTTTCTATACTTTCCGGAGATATTCATTAAGAAACGTTGTAAGATTCAAGACCGAGGACGACTTCTTTTATTGAATAGAACATATCTTTGTTTGTCTTAACAGTAACCATTTCGCTATTAATAATTCCCTTGTAAGTGTCATTTTAAAGATAATATAAAAATCTATAGCCGAAATGAAGTTTGTGATTCTAAAATTGTTCCGTAAATATTTATTATCGAAACTCTGTTAGATTTCGGTAGAGATTTTTTTTTTAAATTTAAATTATGTGTCTATTTTAGTCTAAAACTAAAGTGGTTTTTATCAATCTTTTATTAAAAAATCGCTCTCAAGCTAATACAAAAATATCAAGCCGGAAATGAACTTTGTGATTTAAATGAACAAGTATCGGAGTTATTCGTTTGCAAGACTGTGTAAGATGTCAGGATATGTCATACTTTTTTTTATTGAAAAGGACATATCAGCTTTTGTCTACAACTTTCTTATATAATTATTTAAATAACGTTTTTCACGTAAAATCAAAGTGTATTGTCTGAAATATTATTAAATTTTCTTAATAACATCTTAATTCACGATTGAAATGTTCAACATGAAAACTATTGAGCCTTAAATAAAATTAGATTGTTCCAATTGTGTTGTCTAGATTTCCTAAACGTATGTTTTTTTATTAAATTTTCGTAATACGGTCTAAATTTACGCTTAAAAAATAAAAACACGAAAACAATAAGTGTTTTATTTTTCTTTAATTACGGTTTATTAATGACAGCAACATAAATCTCTTGAAAAAAAAAACATCAGCGATAAAGGCGCGAACGAATTCGCAAAATGGGAGGCGATGTTCCAAGTGTGGATTTAAAGCGTTTATGGGTTTGTCGGTGACACCACATGTCTGCACATGTGTAGATACCGTAATTAAGATAAGATATCACGCCTCACCTTCAAATAACATGTTTAATGACAATCAAGACCTTATTCATGCCAGGGACCTACACAAATAGGTCCATGTCCATGCTGTGTTTTATTACTCTTAAAAGAATGCAGATGAACCTTATTTCTACTAATTACGTAATTTATAAAAAATAAAAATAAAACACGAACTATTATGTGGTTGTCAGATCGATAACAGAAACTCTTCAAATACTCAAATATATTCGATAAAACCGTTTCGCTCCCTTGTTTTGCGTAGAGACCTATATAAACTCATATAGGTCCATGTTTATTTCTTCAGTACCGATTTTGAGGCGCGCGAGAGTATTCAGGGGCGGGTAATCCGGGAGGTATCGATTTCTGGGATTGTCTATTGAACACAAAATAAAGTTCACTCTATGGTCCTACATAAATTAACACTGTGCAGTTTTGTTATTATATTAAAGTTCAATACTCGTGGAAGTTAATTCAACTGTAAGAACATTTCGATCGAAAGTACCAAGTACACTCAAAATCTTAACCTATTGAAGGTGCGGTCAGCTAATAATGGGGTGTAATCATTCACTTAAACCGGCCTTCTTAGGTTAAACCAGGCAACCAAATCGTCCAAAATTCGCGTACTTGTTTGAAAACCCATCTGTTATTTTTTAGTATTAAAGGGACTGCGCCAATGAAATATTGTTTGCGCTATAAGCTGTACTTAGACATGTGAAATATTTAAGGAAATAATAGAACCCAGTGATATAGGAGATACAAAATGTATGTACAGTGTTGGCTTATTGTGTCACGTTCTGAGAAAACTGGACAAAATGCATGTGCGTAAATTGTCATCCCAGATTAGCCTGTGCAGTTTCGTTTATTCATGCTCATTGAAAGACTAACAATAAGCTAAGTTTAGCTACCAGGTCAATCCACANTTACGTAATTTATATTTTTTTTAAACACGAACTATTATGTGGTTGTCAGATCGATAATAGAAACTCTTTAAATCCTCAAAGATATTCGATAAAACCGTTTCGCTTCCTTGTTTTGCGTTGGAACCTATCTATAGACTGGGGGACATAAAAAGCTTAACAGGATGAATTTGTACATACATTTTAATGAATGGTCATGTGCACGTGACGTATTGACGAACATGACCTGCATACAAATCTGCATATATGCTATATGAGCTTAAATGGTACATCGTCTACATAGTTAAACATCTGCTCATTTCATCCGCTCTAAGGAGACATGCTTCGCATACTGTACTCTTTAATAATTATCCCATTTATGCATAGTTGACTCTCCCATCCTTCTAAATTGGATCAATTTATTTCCAAAATTAGGGATGTCTAGTATATTTATTTCTATATTAAGAATATTTCTTACAGAAATTCCTTTAAGCAAACAGCCCAGACCCTGATGAGACGCCGAATCATGCGGCCTTTTTTCTAGACGCTAGGCATAAATGGGTTAAAAGCGGCTTAAACAGGTTCATCGGCTACCTTTACACACATGTAAATGCGTACAGTGTGAAACACACTTTGCATGTAAATTATTTACATTTGAAATATTGTTTGTTTGAAAACACGCATATATCTCGTCTATGTGGAAGAAGTGGAAGCCGCAGAAATCACAGAAGCAGATGAAGCGGCCGTTTGTTTTCATCAAATGAAGTGTATATTGTATGTGAATGAGCTGTATAGGTTTCGAAGATGTTTCTCATTGCAGGTACACTAACTTTTCGAACCATTTTTTTTCCCAATAATGTATGCCGACTGTTCATATTTATTTAATATAAAGTTTGGACATTCCTTCTACAAAAAAGATAAAGTATCGCCATTTCCAATATCACAAAGTTAAACTTTAACAGTGTACGTGGGTTATATTTTGCTTATTTTTTCTCTTATTCACAGGATGCTTCGCCCAAGTCCTCATTAACGGAAAGCCCCTGGACTTCATGGTGTCCAAGAAAAACCACAAAATGACGCCGGGCTGTAGTATGCCCGACCCCTGTGAAAATAATAAGTGTAAAACTAAGTCTAAATGTCGCCCCAGAAAACAACTGGGAGTCGTACGAGTGCAGATGCACCCGGGGCTATAGTGGCGAGTACTGCGAAATACGTGAATATTCGTCAGATGGTAGCTATAGTAAGTGATCTGCTTTTGCCGGTTCCCATCTCGAATTATCGCTTAGTGAACTCATATTTGGAACTGAACAAAACTTCTAACCCGCCAATTATCAAAAGAAATGTTTAGGTAAATTTATGTCAAATTAACAATATTTTCGTTCAGATCTGGAGACGTTCCTACGATATTCCCCATCCGGCTCTAGAGATGAGTGACCCCAGGTCAGCCACGAATGAAGCTAAATATGCAGTGAGTACACCGTTAATTATATGAGCCTGGGATGTTTGTAAAGTGTCGTACCAGATTAGCCTATGCAGTCTGCTGATTTCATAGACAATCAGTTAATATTGACTACCCTATACTTGCAATGTGCTTAAATGTACACACATGTTCAGAGATGGAAATTAGCCCCCCCCCCCCCNCATAATTTAAGAGAAACTCATATGGCCTCTGTTCAAGATGTAGAAATGTTGATGTCTATCCTTGCACATTTTACTTCAATGGAAATTTGTTCTTTATTTCCCCATATATCTTCTTCATAGTTGTACTCAGGATCTCAACAAGTTTGGGAAAACCATCTCATCTATAGGTACAAACAAAGCTGACACATTTTGGTAGTTTCATAAAATAATAAAAGTTGTATGGTATGTGATTTTTAAAGAATTTTGAATGGGTGAGATTTGTTTGTGTGGCAGATAGGGTTTTTCCAAGATCTTGCCCATTCCGGAATAAGTCTATTAGCGTGCTTACTTAATGCATGAACATGACTATTGGTATTATAGTGATCCTCGTTCTGGGAAAAATGGACTAAATGCATGTGCGTAAAGTGTCATCCTAGATAAGCCTGTGCAGTCTGCACAAGGTAATCAGGAACGACTCTTTCAGCATAGAATGACTTTTTATTTAGAAGAGACCTCCTTTAAACAAAAAATTTCATAAAAGCGTAAAGAGTCATCCCTGTTTACCCTGTTCGCACTGCACAGGGTTATCTGGGATGACGCTTAACGCACATGCATAAAGCCCAGATTTCCCAGAACAAGGCTCAATGTGCTCTGTTTTTCCATTGCAGCTATCCCACTAGTGTATGAGCAGGATGAAAACCTGAGGCCTGTGAAGCACTACTACCTAGCAGACGAGGCCCAGGTCAAGGCGGCCGTTGAGAAGGTCGCCAACCAGGGCAAGGCTAAGTAGGCCTGTGCCCAACCAAGCCCGCAATTGATCGATATATATTCCCGCATCTGGCCTAGGGTGTTTCACTATACATCTTTTGATGAAGATTAATCTTGTGCACTGTAGTCCGTTGGTAAACTTTTTAAAACAATGTGTGGAAGATAATGGAATTCTACTCTTTTAAAAACAGTGTTGTACTAAATGAGGTCTTAAATGAAACCAGTATTCAAACCTCATTAGAAACAGTGTGAATTAAGTAAGCAAGTAAAAAATAATGAAATTACACTTAAAGTCTGCTCCTAGTCTGAAATGTGGGACCATTCTTTAGACATACTAACCCATCATCATTGCACTTGACCTTGGTGAATGATTAACTTTGGATGTCTATGAAATCTCCTTCTGTGTATGTTTGTTCTTGAACTCTAAAGCATTTTTTCATTGCACGTATTGAGTTATCGAATAAAGGAATTTTGTTTTGTTGATTGTTTGCATATTTTGCAAAATTTGGTAAATTAAAGGGATGCATTTCAACTGTTTGCCTAAACAACTTTTTATTTATTTTTTTGACAAACTATATTAACCTCTACCAGTATTTCCTTTTAAAATGTTATAAGTATTTGTTGGGACTAAAATTCAGTTGTTCTGAGATGTTGATTTGTTGCTTTTTGTTAAAGTGCGGTGCATTGTGTTTATTTATAGATTTCTACGTTTTGTTTGTTTTTACATTTTGCTCCATACTATCTTGTTTCAATAAACTATCTACAAGAACAATTAGACATGTACCCAGTGTTCGTGTTTTACAGCTACACTTTCGATTTCTGTATCTGCAAATGCTTAAGTTTTTATTATTTTATTTATTGCCTAGGTAATGAATGTTAAATAAATTTAACATAATCTGAATTTAGTGTGGGTGTTTTTGTCTATGTCCCGCGCCTGCTGTATATCGCGCATTACCAACTTTTAGCTTGTTACCATTCTATAGAGGGCAAACATTTTGCTAAATCATGATGAAACTTGGTCAGATGGTCAATCTTAACAATATCATGGTCAAGTACAAATCTGGTGCAAGTGGCATCTTAAACTGCATGTGTAGGTCACTGTAAAATCTTAGAAAACGCTAATTATCCCTCTAGAAGCCAAATATAAGACTCAATCTTGATGAAACTTTTTCCGAACGTTAATCTTGACAATATCTATGCCAAGTTTGAAACTAGGTTGAGTGGGTTTAAAAACTAGGTCACCAGGTCAGATCTTAGAAAAAAATTGTTACCTTCAAATGAAAGCGTGTTAAAACTCGAGAGGCAATGTTTTTGGCTCAGTCTTGATGAAACTTGAATTATGCGTTTGAATCTTGGTTAAATGGGATCAAAAACAAGGTCAATTCTTAGAAAAAAAAACTATATTACCACTTAAGATGCCACATATTTGACTGGATGAAACATGGCCATGCAATTTATCTTAACAGTATCAAGTTTATGTTTTAATCTGGGTATATTGGTGTCAAAAGTCTTTGACAGTTGGTGTACCTTGAACTGAGGTTTTCACGCTTTAGGTCCATCATAGCCCTCGTATTTCTCTGTATCCATATCATGAATAGGCACCAACGGAAATTCTCCACTTTGACCTTGTTCTTTGAGATAGCAACACGTCGAATAAAAACGATAAGCGTTACAGCCCCATTATAGATCAACATCAACGAATATTTTGTAAAGTATTTCGTAAAATAAAGTTAACCACATAAAAAATTAACGCCAGCTGTTGTCTGGTAACTGTTTGTCTAATTAAACAAGATACAAAATAATATTTTTTTTGTGACACAATATATTCAACACGTGTGCATGTACCAAATTAGTGATCATGTGTCATATGAATATATATTGTTGCATGAAATTAAAATGGAATATATTTTTCCACAAAAATTAAAAACAAGCATTTTGTATCTCGTGAAATCTATGTTACCAGACCACATCTTGCGTTAAAATTTTGGCTTTTGCTATACTGAACACTGATTTTTTATGGGTTAACTTTATTTTAAGAAATAATTTACGAAATATTCGTTGATTTTGAGTGTTAATGTGGCTTTAATACAAAGGCTAAATCAGATGAATGATCATGGGCCCGCAATGCATTTAGGGGCACGTGACAATATCATCCTGTTAGTTTTTGGCGAAGCTGTTTAACCCAGCTGACCTTTGTAAGCGTCCAGTGAAACTTGAATAAAATTTCCCGCCTATAGCCAGAAACTTTTCGAAATAGAAAACGTGCAACCTACAAACAATTATTATCCCCACCGAATTTTTTCGGAGAGGATATAGTAATAGTCTCCGTCCGTCTGTGCGTACGTCTGTGTGTCTGTCTTTCCGTCCGAAACTTTGTCCAGAGCATAACTCAAAATATATTCAATGGATTTACTTGAAATTTGGAATATAAACAGATGGCAACTAGTAGAAGTGCAGTGACCAAGAACCATAACTCTATCTACCGTAGTTTTTAAATTATCTCCCTTTATATAAGTTCGAAGTTAATTTTTGTCCGGAGCATAACTCTAAATCTACGGAAGGGATCTACATGAAACTTGAAGTATAAACAGATGGCAAGTAGGAGAAGTGCAGTGACTAAGAACCATAACTCTATCTACCTAAGTTTTTTAATTATCTCCCTTTATTTAATTTCAAAGTACATTTTTGTCCAGAGCATAACTCCAAATTTAATTGAAACTTGAAAGATTAACAGATGGCAAGTAGGACAAGTGAAGTGACCAAGAACCATAACTCTATCTACCTTAGTTTTTGAATTATCTACCTTTATATAATTTCAAACTAAATTTTTGTCCGGAGCATAACTCTACATCTACTGAAGAAATTTACTTGAAACTTGAAATGTGAACAGATGACAACTAGCAGAAGTGCAGTGACCAAGAACCATAAGCCTATGTACCTTAGTTTTTTTTAATTATTTCCTTTATAATTTCAAACTACATTTTTGTCCGGTGCATAACTCTACATCTACTGAAGGGATTTACTTGAAACTTGAAATATAAACAGATGGCAAGCAGGAGAAGTGCAGTGACGAAGAACTCTATCTACCTGAGTTTTTGAATTATTTTCCTTTATATAATTTCAAAGTAAATTTTTGTCCTGAGCATAACTCTAAATCTACTGAAGGGATTTACTTGAAACTTGAAATATAAACAGATGGCAACTAGGAAAAGTGCAGTGAACATGAACCATAACTCTTTCGGCCGTAGTTTTTGAATTATTTCCCTTTTTAATTGATTTTTTATTTATATTTTATTTATTTATAATTTTAAATTATACTTTATTTAATTTCATAGTAAATATTTTAGCTTTTCAATTTTTCATATCTCCATTAATCTAATTGTACAATAATATTTTAACTTGAACACTGAAGTATTCACTGTAAAATGAATAGATGAGTTTAAGGCAAAATACAGTGATCAAGAACAGTAATTGTTTATAGTCTTCTTTTTTAATTACCTCCCTTTCTTTCATTTCCATATATTTTTTTCTCTACAGCAGAACTCCAACACTATATAACTAATTACTCCTTGAAATATAAATAGATGACACAGGTGCCATGTTTTACAAATATTATTCTACTCTCTAAAACAAATGTTCTTATACATGCAAACACATTTCGGTGGGGATTTGGCACTACTGTGACAAGCTCTTGTCACATTTATATTAATAGGTAATTCAATTGACTTTCTATTTTGTAAAGTACATGTATAGGATATGAAAAGGGATACTACCATGCGTTTTGCAACGATGTTAACTGCGTTTCAGCATAAAACAAGTTTATATCTAATGAACAGACTTGAGGGAAAGAACAGTTTCACACTCAACTCTCGACATCAATACCGTTTTATGTGTGCCCTTTTATATTTAGAAGATTGTCAGCGCCGGAGCGTTTGTACTTAAAGGATATGTTCTCATATTTAATAATTACTACCATATTGCATTCTGTGTACTAGTATATTTTTGATACTAAAAGTATTGGTTTTCCCTATCCTGATATTCGTTTGGACCAAAATATTTTTAATTGTTTTCGAAATTGACCGTTAAACATGCAAAAGTATTAAGTTTTAATCTAGCCGTCGTTCCAGCTGTAACCTCACTTTAAAGCCCCATTAACACTCAAAATCAGCGAATATTTCGAAAAATATTAAAAAATATATACAAAAAATCAGTGTTTCTTATAGCAATAGCCAACATTTCAACGCTAGATGTGCTCAGGAAACATAGATTTAACAAGATACTAAATGCTCTTTTTTTGTGGTACAATATATTCAAAACATGTTCATGTACCAATTTAGTGTTCGTGTGTCGTATGAATAGAGATCGTTGCGGGAAATTTAAATAGAATATATTGTTCCAACTTTTTTTAAAGAGCATTTTGTTGAAACTTTGGCTATTGCTTTAAGAAACGCTGATTGTTTATGGGTTCACTTTATTTCCGAAATAGCTTTTTGGAATATTCGTTGATGTTGAGTGTTAATGAGGCTTTAAACTCTTGTTTTGGACAGTTAGTTACTGAAACAAAAGTACTGTTCGATATTATTTAATAAAACGGTTAGCGTTAATATAAGGGGTAAATCTTATCATGCATTAAGATGGCGAGCAAGTGACTATTAGCTTGGTGATTGTGTGCCCTACATGCACGTGTTCAACTCTTGTTTTGGACGTTTAGTCACTGGAACATTAGTACTGTTCGTTGTAAGTTTATACAACGCTTAACGTTAATGTTAGAGGGGTAAATCTTATCATGCATTAAGACGGCACGCGACTACATCCGCGTGGTTGTTGTTTGTGTACACAACAAGCACAGAAACATAGGCACTTAACGTTACAAAAGGTAATAAAAAAAGCCAAATTGGATAACTGGCCAAATAAAATTGATGAAAGGTAACGTCGACGTGACTTATTGACGAACATGACCAGTTTCTAAATCTGTATGTGTGCTATATGAGCCAAATATGGTAAATCGCCTAAATATCTTAATATTTTCATCCGCTCTAAAGAGACATTCTTCTATTACTATAAATAGTCTAAAGCGGCTAAAGCGTGTTAATCTTTTACCTTAACACGCATGTAAATGCTTACAATGTAAGAAAGCTGTACATTTAAAATAAGTTTATGGAAATAGTAATTGTTCGTTTGACAATATACATGCATGTATATCGTCTTTGTGGAAGTAGTAGGTGTCGCAGAAATCGTTGAAGCAGAAGCAGCAACTGTATTCGTATCACATGAAGTGTATATTGTATGTGTGCGATCAAAAGAAACAAATAAGGCTTTTTTCAAACATGCGTATTTGAAACATTTATAAAGTTTTCCATCGTCAATCTACACCACCTGCAAAAGAACACCGGTAAAACTGTTCAGGGTTATATCATGGACAGCTATATTATCACCCTGAGATGCGTGGTGTTGAACGTAAACTTCGTCCCCTTGCTTCAGTTCCGTGATGGTCGTCTCGGCAGAACAGTCGTGCCACAGTGTATCACCAGCAAGTACTTTGCCAATCATGCTTCCGTTATTCATCAGATCAAGAACTATGGCATGTCCATTGGCCGAGCAAGCTGTCAGAGAAAACAAGTAAGTGCCGTTGAAAGGTGCAATAAAGGTTCCAGAATGTCGATGGTAATCATTCCCGAGGTTCAGTTGCACGTCGTCGTAGATAATACGCTGATTTGGACCCGGGTTCAGACCGACGGTCAGATGGGCTTTGAATGCAATCGGCCCATGACCTGTCAATAGATTAAAAAACTGCAATCAGAGTTGACCGGGTGGGAACGTACATTATCTATATATTATATGCACAGTTCATATTATTTAAACGTCTTTCGATGGTAAACTATCTTGTTTGATTACCTTTTATATAATATGACTGAAAGAGATCAAACTGTTAACTGCGCAGCACATTTTCGTTATACTTACGTAGTTTGACGATCTCGGCTTTATTGTTGAAGATCTCGGCTTCATGGTCGCTGACTTTACTTGAAAGCGCAGAGAGTTGACTTGTAAGCGTATCCAGTCTTTGTATAAGCTCAGGAAAATCCGGCTCAGCAACAAATCTTTCTTCTGCGCAAATTGCGACAGCAACAAGAACACAAACAAACCAAGCAATAACCTGCGCCATGATGGCCATCATAGACTGTAGTGTGATTTCAATGATTATCGTGACTTTTATTCTAGTATTTGATGGCATATGCCGGTTCCCATCTGGAATAAGCACGTATTGAACTAATATTTTGAACGTAATTAAATGTGCACTGAACAAAACTTCTAACCCGACGATTAAAAATAGAATTTTGTTTTCAAATTAAAAGCTAATAAACTGCATGCATTTCCATGTCAATCTTATTTCTTATGCGCTTTAATACAAAACAAAACATATCTACACGAAACATGTAACGTGCAAAGACGACACAGATATACCAAACGCTCCTTTTTATAGGAACTTGTTCACAGTTTGGCAAAATTATGATTTTCAAAATAATTGTCATGGATTCATGGATATGTTTATTAATAGATTATCATCATTTTAAATAGATTAAATAACCGTTTGCATGAAAGCGTGCATGACGCAGTGGTGTTGTATACGCTTTTGCTGCCAGAGGTCTAGGTACCCTTCCTGGGGAAGGCTAACTTTTTTATTCAACTTTGTTTTTAATTGCTACTATTATTCGTTTAGACTATTAAAAACATTATACATTTATGAGTAGACATATATATATATATATATAACATAGTCTCTATAAGCATTGTATTATTTAAACAAAAACGCTGTATTGATTTTATACCGAAGCTTTCGACCTCACGGTCTTCATCTTGAAATATAAAAAATAGAGGCTGATGATGACCGTGAGGTCGAAAACTTCGGTATAAAAAAATACAGCGTTTTTGTTTATATATAATTATATTGACGCTCTAAAGCTGACGGGATTATATCCGGCTATTTTTTGGTGACTTGCCCTATGTACCTACAATTTTTAATCGAACCCTTGTTATTTGAATGGGGTCGCTGCGATTCTTAAGAGCCGTGTTATGACACTCATTGAGTTTGTTTTTAAATGTTTTTAATGCTAACGTGTAAATTAAGTATTTTGGACGTTAATTGTTGAATTTAAGCTTCATTTTAAGTGTTCACGGATAACTCATTTAATATTTAAATAATTCAAATAAAACTGTACGAGTGTAATTCTGCTTCTTTGATTTTATCGCTGTCAACATTTGAAATTGCCTTACTAACAGCCATTTTATTCAAGTTAATGTCGGTGTTCGGTTTGAATTGCTGTTCAGTATAAGTCATCGGAAAGAAGAGATAACAACGTGACAATCATTCATGTTATAGAAAAAAGTGTGACCAGCTCTATAGTTGTAGGTACTATTATAGAGAAAAAGCCGTCTGCATAAGACGTAGTTTAACGATTGTGAAATGCGTACACGCAAAGGCCTTCAAACACTTTAAAAAAATCACTTCTAAAACAAACATTTCAATATATCGACATATCACACATTTTGTTTGAAAATATTTTCAACAAACTTGCATTTAACTCATTCATGCATGATGGAAATATGCCAACACTATTGATCGTCTCTCGTTTATCATTCGTTTAAGACAATACGATAAACACAATATTCGTTATAGTATTTGATTGAAATGCAAATTAAACGATTGCGGACTGGTTTTTCGAATCAGTCATGTAGTTGAACACAATATTATATCGTGTGCGCAAAACATGTATAACACATGTATCACATCAAACATAACAAACGTTTGCTCGACTATCCGAATTATTCCAAATATTATTAACATTTTTGTGAAGAGTTAAACATGGGTGGACAGATACGACTATGATTATACCAAGATTCGTTTTGTGATAATTTTGAAAAAGAGGTGGGTAAGACACAACAGTTAAACGCCAATTATGTCCTTTACAATAAAACTGCAAAAGCACAACGGTCATTGTTCAAAACCTTTTACGCCAGTAAGGAGGGTAGATATCAGTTTCACCACTGGCCTCTAAAACTACATTTACAGCAAAAGAAGGGGGCCGCCACTCACTTACCCCGTCCCAGACCACAACGAGCCCCCTCCCCCTCATCCCCACAGCTCCCAGATAGACGCAAGTCTCACTTACCCCGTCCCAGACCACAACGAGCCCCCCTCCCCCTCATCCCCACAGATCCCAGATATACGCAAGTCTCACTGCCGCTATGGGGATCCCTCGCCGATACATTGTGGCGTGTTCTGAGAAAACTGGGCAAAATGTATGTGCGTAAAGTGTTATCCCAGATTAGCCTGTGCAGTCCACACAGGCTAATCCGTGACGACTCTTTTCGCCTTAACTGGATTTTCGCAAAGAAGAGGCATCATTTAAACGAAAAATTCCATAAAAGCGGAAATTGTCGTCCCTGAATAGCCTGTGCGGACTGCACAGGCTAATCTGGGATGACAATTTACGCACAAGCTTTTTGCCCAGTTTTCTCAGAACACGCCTTCATTAACCTCGCTGAGGATAAGAGGCTCGAGGGAGAGCAACAAGGGGGTAGAAGAACCTCTTGTGGTGGGTAACTTGATGTGCTTGTGTATTATATGGTTCTGTCTTACACAATTTTTATGGGTCTATTTAAATTCTGGAAATGTTAAATTGAATTACTATGTAGATGTTTTTGGTTCTGTAGCCGAGTTATATACCGGTTATTTTGATTGATAAGACTAAGGTAGTTTATGAACAACATTTAAGCATCCACTTTGGCATACATGTACTTAAATTTACGCAACAGTGTTACGCGTCACTATAATACGATGGGTTAGACCTTCCGTTGAAAAATAACGATTTCAATTATGCATTTTATTTTGAAACCAAACATTTTTATTTTTTGAAAAACGTTGTAAGCCTAATACGCATGTGATGCATTTAGACGGCGAGCACACGATTATATCATCGTGGTGGCTGTTTGTGTTCCCTTCAAGCACATGTTAAACTCTTGTTTGGAACGTTTAGTCCATGAAACATTAGTACTGTTCGATATAACTTAATAAAACGCTTAACGTTAATATGAGGGGTTTATCGTATCATGCATTTAGACGGCACGAGACTTCATCAGCGTGGTAGTTGTTAATGTACTCAACAAGCAGGTATTAGTTCACAGAAACATGTCTAGGCACTGTACGTTACAAAAGGTGATAAAAAAGCTAAATTGGATAAATGGCCACATCCATTTTAAAGATTTTTACGTGGACGTGACGTGTTGACGAACATGGCCAGTATGTAAATCGTTAAATGTGCGATACGAGCTTCATATATTCACCCGCTTTTAAGATACATGCTTCGATACATGTAAATCTTTCAAAGCGGTTGAAGCGGGGTCATCGGCTTCCTTTACACACACGTGAAATGCGTACAGTGTAAGAAAGCTGTACATTTACATTATTTACATTTGAAATATTACTTCTTCGTTTGAAATACATGCATGTATCTCGTCTACGCGGAAGTAGTTGTAGCCAAATCAATCATAGAAGCAGAAGCAGCAAAGGTATTCGTATCAAATGAAGTGTATATTGCATATGTGCGATCGAAAGAAACAAATAAGGCTTTTTTCAAACATGTGTGCATTTAATTCCAACATAAAGAAAGTTTCCTTTCGTCAATCTACACTACCTGCAAAAGAACACCGGTGAAACTATTCAGGGTTTCAGGATGGGCAAAAATACTATCACCACTAGATGCCTGATGTTGAACGTAAACTTCGTCCCCTTGCATCAGTTCCGTGATGGTCGTCTCGGAAGAACAGTCTCCCCACTTTGTATCACCAGCAAGTACTTCGCCAATCATGCTTCCATTATTCATCAGATCGAGGACTATGTAATGTCCCCCGCTCGAGCATGCTGTCAGAGAAACCAAGTAAGTGCCGTTGAAAGGTGCAATGAAGGTTCCAGAATGTCGGTGGTAGGCACTCCCGAGGTTCAGTTGCACGTCGTCGTAGATAATTCGCTGATTTGGGCCCGGGCTCAGACTGATGGTCAGATGAGCTTTAAATGCAATCGGCCCATGACCTGTCAATAGATCAACAAACTAAAATCAGAGTTTAAGTAACGTGTTTTATTGAGGATATCACAAAAAATTCCGGTTGCAATCGGTTGAAAACAAACAATATAGCGATTTTTATTTTAGGTCCGAGTACGGTAAAGTACGAAAACGACCTAATTAATAGTCATGAATCGACACGTTAATTCAAACCTCAACAAACAAAATTGCGGATACGGGCGAATATAGCGGAGAGAAGGTAAGAACACATGCAAATACATCTGTTACAGACGGAATGTGAGTTGCAACGCTACGTTTTTGCTAAATCTATGTATTTATCTTCCGTATGCTAATAATGTTAAGCGAAAGCTGAATATAGATATAATTTGAATAACTCTCGACACTGCAATGATTTTCGCCTATTGCATGTATAAATGATCATTTATATATTATTTTGTCGATTCAAAACCGATTTTGACCAGGTTTTCGATGTCAACCGCGATACAAAATATTAATGTTTGTAAAGTTTATTTCTTGCTATACGATTTATATGCAAAACAACGATCTATTCCGCGAACTGTCACTTAAACAGTGCGGGAACTCACATAATCTATATTTAATTTGTAAGCACAGTTCATATTATTAAAACGTATTCGATGGTAAATGTGTGTCTTGTTTTGGAACACGACTGCCATATGCTCAAGCAAGATGATTACCTCTTTTTAAAGTACGACTTAGAGGGATTAGAATAGTGTTCAGCATATTTTTGTAATACTTACGTAGTTTGGCAATCTCGGCCTTATTGTTGACGATCTCGGCCTAATTGTCATTCACCTGACGTGTAAGCTCATCCAGTCTTTGTACAAGCTCAGGAATATCCGGCTCCGCAACAAATCTCTCTTCTGCGCCATTTGCGACAGCAACAAGATAACACGCAAACAATGAAATAACCTGCGTCATGATGAACATCAAAGACTGAAGTGTGATTTAAATGATGTTCGTGACTTTTATTTTAGTATTTGATGGCATATGCCGGTTCCCATCTCGAATTTGCGCTTATTGAACTCATATTTGGAACTAAATTAAGTGTGCACTGAACAAAACTTCTAACCCGCCAATTATCAAAAGAATTGTTTAGGTAAATTTATTTCAAATTAACAATATACTACAGGTATTTATATGTCAATCTTATTACATTGCGTATGCATCTTGATACAAATAAAACAGATCAACCATAATTCGCAAAAACGATACAGATATATTAAAAGATCCCCTTCAAATGGACTTGTTCACAGTTTTGTAAAATGACGATTCTCAAAATAATTGTCATGGATTCAAAACCGTATGTATACATTATGTTTAAACACACGAAATAGCACTTCTGACTAAGAAAACTATTAAAAATAATGGTTCATTAATGGATAATCATAATTCGAAATCGGTCAAATAATAAAGCGTTTGTAACGCTTTTCCTGGATAATCTGGAGAGCACTTTGAGTACTAGGATAGTTTTTATATTTCGGCAAAAAGCAATGAGGCTTGCGTGGTTCAGTATAGCTCTGGCTTCCAGAGGTCACGGGTTCGAATCCTGCGGGAGGCAATATTTTTTATTTAACTTTTTACTTTATTTAATTACTCTAGTTTGAGAAGACTGTTCAAAACATTACATATTTGTTTATAGACATATTTAATGATTTTTTTTCAAGGACCGTTATGGTTCAAGAATGGTAGTTTAATAGTTTTATTTCAAGCCATGGTATATCAATGGATTCCCTG
>VMBQ01009754.1:0-30050 GCA_007657795.1 Dreissena rostriformis
GAATAAGAGAGTTTATTCTTGAGCGAATAAACATTATTAAATTGGGAATTATTAACAGGATTTAACGATGAAAACGTTTGGCCGACCTTCTTTCCCTACTTCTTTGGCGATGTTAGTGGAAACAAATGCCTTTTGGGGCCTGTGAACTTACATGAGCATACAAGAATTCCTATAATATCACCTTTGGTACACCACTGCCGTCACAAGTAACGTCGTTATAAATCGGAAACATGTTGTGGAAGGTATATCAGATGTTTTTGTGTGTTTTTCGGCAAAGCAGTCTAACCCAGGTTTTGATCTATATTAATATCAATAACAAATAAAATGTTAAAGAAAATTCATGCCAGTAGACCCGAATAAATTAATCCCAACATGTCATTTGCAAAATTGAGAAATATCCCACCAAACATTGGCTATCTATCTTGTTTTAGAGACGAATGGGTAACCATTTGTAAATAAGATTCATATCTGAATTTTATTTACTTCTGATTACTGGTTTTTTACTTCAAATGATACATATTTCATTGATGAATTAATTTACAAAAAGATCTATACATTAACACGTCTCAGATTTATCTTTCTTCCATTTTCCTCTCAAGTCAGTGCGTCCATACAACGTGCAACAATTACGTAAACATGACGTCATATATCAAGTTTGTGCATTTGTAATTTAGGCGAGGCCGATGTTTTATATGTCCGTCATCTCGTAGTTACTGTAGGCAATTCGGCTATGGCTTAATATAGGAAGTTATAAGCATGCTTATATGTTATAAAATAGCAAATGAGCAAAACGTCGAGCCCGGTTAGTACTTGGATGGGTGACCGCCTGGGAATACCGTGTGGATTGACTTTTTGCAGAAGGCTGTTCGGTTAGCGCAGTTGTTGGTACACGCGCGCATAACCTAGGTGAAATCCCCGTTCCCGAAAGTATGTGAGTTTGATTGGATGTCGCCATACCGGACAGGCGCGGTTTCCTACGGGTACTCCGGCTTCTCTACACAACACAAGAAGACAACAAAACTGAAAATCTTTCAGTAACAACTAAATAGCTGGAAATTGCAGCTACAGTTATTTGATACAATCGTCCCAATGTCCGTGAGTATATTAAGTTAATTAGGTAGGAGTACTTGGACAAACTCCGGGTCCACACATAATGCAGCCTCAGGCGCGGAAGGACCTCATAAACTTCGAAATACATATACACACACGGCGCAGAAGGGTTGGTTGCGTAAAAAGATCTATACATAAACTGCATAGTTATAGATCATTGCTGTTGTTTAAAGAACAAGACAACATTTTAGCATTTATTTTGAAAAATGAAACAAAGAATAAAACAACAACAATTGATATACATGTTTTCTTAATAAGTGTATGGTTCCTAGATTGTCCTTCAGCTCAAATTTCTTGTATTGTTTGCCTACGAGAAATCGCCATTGCCAAAAATAATCCAAAAAAAAACATAATCACATGTATACAAATATTGATAATTTATTATGTATTAATCGATTTTTTTTTATCTATTTAATAAATTATTAAATTGCACTGCCACAACTATGATAAAGTTTTTACTCTTCGAAAACACAACTGACATGCTTCGGCGCTTTTAAGTGCGGGATTTTATTCACTTTAAACGTATTGTGAATGCCAACCGTTTGCTGTATTGGGCCTTTTGTGTTCGTATCAATGATTCGTTTGGAATCAAAGTTGTTTTTTACAACACAATTCTTATTTAAATTCTTGTATAAATGCATGCGGGGAACCTTATGGTTGGCGTTTAATTGTATAACTATAAAGTTGCTTTCCAAGTTTATACAGATTCGTCATCGTGAAAGAAATAGATATACCATTATTATTTGTTATCTGGAGTTCGTTCATATTTGTTCGTTTGAGAATTTTGCAAATTATTTAAATGGCATAATGGTCCGAGTCGAATATGTGTAAAATTCTGATTGGTTGTTTTTCGAAGACTCCGCCTTCCCCTTCCCGCCAAAAACCTTTTCCCCGTACTTCCGGTGTGTACGCCTCAAGGTACCATGGAAACGGTCAAACAAAATGGTGTTGAATCCGAAGTTACAGTGAAAATGCCTGCAAATATAGAAACCAATTGGAATTAATACTTGTACGACTTGTGGGAACGTACCTTAGCCGTCAAATTTGTAAATCATTAAAATGCAAAATTATTCATATACAAGATTTGTACTGTATTGTAATAGATCTATATTTATTTTTAAGTCTTTGTTTTGACTGAGTTCAAAAGATTCTGTTTAAGTCTTAAATACAATTTTATTATCAAAAACAAAATAGTCCGAATGACTACGGACCTTCTCAATATCAAATTTGATAACAACTGAGATATTGACCAATCAAAAGTTGATCCTATTCTTCAATGTCCTAAAAAAGAGATTTTTCATATGAACGCAATAAGATGGATACAACGTTGCTAAGCACCTGTGGTGGTCGTCATGAAACATGGAGGAAGGTTGCCATGGCCACACCGCGTCCATCTTGATCCCTGAGTGGTCCATCATACCATAGTAGTAGCCGTACATCAGAATCGTGACGAAAACGGCTGCAAAGGAAAGTTTTCTTTAGTTATATCCGCTACTCAAAAGCAGAATAATTGACATTGACAGGTTTTTTATCCTTGCCTCATATGTATAAACTCATTTATGCATTTTCTAAATTGATTAATGGCGTATTTTTTATGATTTAAAAACACTGGCCGTTTATTTACGGTTCCATGAGCTTGTATTACAAATTGCAAAGTGTTTTATACATATATAAAAGAAACGGATGTTGTAATCCAAGTATTGGATTTGTGCGGTGAAGTTAAGTACACTATCTATGATATATGCAATGACAGTTCGCGCATCAGCTGGCTTTAATATAACTAACACATATGCCCTCGTTTACCCAAAAAAATCTCATCGAAAGGCCCGACGAATAAATAGGTTAAAAGGTTTTAAAATTTGTAGCGATTTACGTTAGCAAGTTATTAACAAAAAACAACAACAGACACCCACAGCAAACAAACGCATTACGAAAGAATTCGGTACAACTTATTAAGTATTAATAATATTCACCTTTAATGATCAACTATGTCGGACGAATATCATGATTAAATTACATAATTAATATATATTTTTTTTTGTCACTAGTTTGACATTGACTTTGAAAAAGTTATCATAAAATATAAAAAATATAATGGTTTTATAATCTTACAAAATAGTACTGTGGTACTGAGGACAACTTACTGGTACGGAGAACAACCCACCTGCGTAACGGTACAGAGAACAACCCACCTGCGTGTAACGGTACAGAGAACAACCCACCTGCGTGTAACGGTACAGAGAATAACTCACTTGTATGTAACGGTACATATAAAAATTCACCTGCGTGTAACGGTATGGAGAACAACCCACCTGCGTAACGGTAAACAGAACAACCCACATGCGTGTTACGGTACGGATAACAACCCACCTGTGTGTAACGGTACAGAGAACAATCCACCTGCGTGTAACGGTACAGACAACAACTCACCTGCGTGTAACGGTACGGAGAACAACCCACCTGCGTGTAACGGTACAAAGAACAACCCACCTGCGTTCAACGGTACACAGAACAACCAACCTGCGTTTAACGGTACACAGAACAACCCAACTGCGTGTAACGGTACACAGAACAACCCACCTGCGTTTAACGGTACACAGAACAACCCATATGCGTTTAACGGTACACATAACAACCCACCTGCGTGTAACGGTACAAAGAAAAACCCACCTTCGTTTAACGGTACTTATAACAACTCACCTGAGTGTAACGGTACAGAGAACAACCCACCTGCGTGTAACGGTACGGAGAACAACCAACCTGTGTGTAACGGTACAAAGAACAACCCACCTGCGTGAAACGGTACCGAGAACAACCCACCTGCGTTTAACGTACAAAAAACAACCCACCTGCGTTTAACGGTACGGAGAACAACCCACCTGCGTGTAACGGTACACAGAATAACCCACCTGCGTGTAACGGTACAAAGAACAACCCACCTGCGTTTTACGGTACTTATAACAACTCACCTGAGTGTAACGGTACAGAGAACAATCCACCTGCGTAACGGTACAAAGAACAACCCACCTGCGTGTAACGGTACAGAGAACAACCCACCTGCGTGTAACGGTACAGAGAACAATCCACCTGCGTAACGGTACAAAG
Organism: Dreissena rostriformis; assembly: GCA_007657795.1. Classification (NCBI taxonomy): domain Eukaryota; kingdom Metazoa; phylum Mollusca; class Bivalvia; order Myida; family Dreissenidae; genus Dreissena; species Dreissena rostriformis. Next base: position 4,216 of record VMBQ01009754.1, read on the forward strand.
AACAACCCACCTGCATGTAACGGTACAGAGAACAACCCACCTGTGTTTAACGGTACAAAGAACAACCCACCTGCGTTTAACGGTACGGAGAACAACCCACCTGCGTCTAACGGTTCACAGAACAACCCACCTGCGTGTAACCGTACAGAGAACAACCCACCTGCGTGTAGCGGTACAAAGAACAACCCATCTGCGTGTAATGGTACAAAGAACAACCCACCTGCGTGTAACGGTACAAAGAACAACCCACCTGCGTGTAACGGTACAGAGAACAACCCACCTGCGTTTAACGGTACAAAGAACAACCCACCTGCGTTTAACGGTACGGAGAACAACCCACCTGCGTCTAACGGTTCACAGAACAACCCACCTGCGTGTAACCGTACAGAGAACAACCCACCTGCGTGTAGCGGTACAAAGAACAACCCATCTGCGTGTAATGGTACAAAGAACAACCCACCTGCGTGTAACGGTACAAAGAACAACCCACCTGCGTGTAACGGTACAGAGAACAACCCACCTGCGTTTAACGGTACGGAGAACAACCCACCTGCGTCTATCGGTACACAGAACAACCCACCTGCGTGTAACGGTACAAAGAACAACCCACCTGCGTGTAACGGTACGGAGAACAACCCACCTGTGTTTAACGGTACTTATAACAACTCACCCGAGTGTAACGGTACAGAATACAACCCACCTGCGTGTAACGTTACAGAGAAGAACTCACCCGCATGTACCGGAACGAAGAACACGGGCAACGCCAGTAAGGTCTGGTATATGAGGAACTCCAGCGTGTGCATGGCGGTTGTACTGTACAGCGTGGGGCTCCCGTACCGGTGGTGTACTTTGTGCACGTGGCGATACAGGAACGGGATGTGGAACAGCCGGTGCGGGTAGTAGCTGACCGCCTCGTTGTAGAAGAATAGCGCGGGAACGGAGAGGAGAAGGTATATCCAGCCGTACTCGTCCGGACGCGTGTATAACGTACATTTACCTGAAGTTTAAATACATGCTCTTTATAGGTGTTACTTTGTTCATCAAATAATCTAAGCTCACACAAGTAAAATTCGAAAACAATAGTTCTTAGAAACGACCCAAACTTCCCCTTTTAAGGTTCATTGTCACACTAACATATAAGGACGTTCACTGTTTGGTACAGATCACGAACAATCAAAAGCACACAACAAATAAGTAAAATAAATTGAACATATCTCTAGCATAAAGCGAAAATATTATGCGCACCAATCTACAGTTACCAAGTTACCTGTTCGTGTTTTATTAATGTCGTTACCACGACTTAGTTAATCGTTCACACAATATCACTCGTGTTAACGACTTCGTATTTGGTGGAAACGACTAAGTAAGTCGTTGAAAAGACTTTACTTACTAATTTGAACGACTTAGTAAGTCATGGTTACAACTTTCAATATAGAAACGCCCTAAAAGGAGAACTAACTCATGGTAACAAAAGGTATTAAAAATATATACATGTAGTAGAAAGATATTAGAAAGGGAGTGAAAAAGTCACTGCCCCCCACCCCCCTCACCTCCGTTCGTGATATAACACGAGATGAATCCCGAGGCGACGGAGCCTATGAGCATGTTGGTGGAGCCCAGCAGAAACTCGTGCCACTCGTTAGACTTCGTGAGCCATCGGTCCGGCTGGCACTTCCACTGCTCAGGCTGAAGACACAATGGGATAGGGGGGGGGGGGGTTAAAGTGCTTAAAGTTACATACTAGTAACCAACATTGTATACACATTTAATCCAACCACAAAACGGGGCCATTAAGCAATGCACTTTAAAACAAAATGAAGTATACGTTAAAAGTCGATAAAAGTTCCTACTACAAATATGAGTTTTTTTTATTAAATATATTACCAACATTTTATTATCTATATTTTAAAGTACATCTAAATGCTCAAGGTGATCATTCGAAAACAGAGTTAATATTCAACACATATCGTTCATGCCCTTACTGATGTGCTTCCAAGTTCATCCGATCAGAACGAAGTACATCACACAAATAAATAACTAGTTGCACAAAATAATACCTAATACACTATCGGATAATCTCGTTAAAGTGTTCTGTAGTGGCGGGGCAAAAAAAAACTTGACGCAATCTCAACCTAAGTTCGACTTATCCAGGTTGTTACCGAGGCTTTAGGCCAGCGCTAACATACGTACCTTATCTTTTCTATTTCTGTAAAAGTACATGTCGAAACTCATGCCGATACCCCAAAACGTGCCAAACGAGGTGAGGACAGCAAACGCAACATAAATGGGCAAGTCTTTAAACCCCGCCCCCTGCAGCAGACGTCTAAGGTGAGACGTGGAGTTCACTGTGACATCAGACGTCGGAATGAAGTCACGTAGGAAGTCCTTTCCCAAATAAGTGGCAACAAGGAACCATTCGCCTACCGAAGATAAAAATAAACAAGTTTTAATACTAATGAACACCAGTTAGTAATTGAAATTAAACTATCTATTATTTCGCCTTGACGACAGAGGGTCATAATTCTGTAAAAATAATAATAATAAATAAATGCATCAATAAGTCTCTCCTTTCCAATCACCTATACATGACGGTTCTTCGGCTGTAAAAGTTTGAGCTAATTCCGCCAAATTCTTAAAGACGAGTTGAGTACACAGAATTTCGGGGACTAATTATTCTAAAGTGGAAAAAGAAGAAAAAAAAATGATCACACGTCTGTCAAAACTGGTCGCAGCCAAAATAGAGGAAAATCCTTTAAAATCAGCTCAAACATGTACAGACGGATGGTCAAGCGCAAAGCTTAATTCCCCCTTTGTGTGTGTATAAACATCCTTCCCGATCTATAAGGATTCGAGTCTCGATCTGGGAAAACGGGACTAATGCAAGTGTGTAAAGTGTCGTCCCAGATTATCATGTGCAGTCCGCACAGGCTAATCAAGGACGACACTTTCCGCCTTGACTGGATTTCCGTTTAGAAGAGAGTTAAAAGTGGAAATTGTCGTCCCTGCGGACTGCGCAGGCAAATCTTGGTCGACATTTTACGAACATGCTTTAAGCCCAGTTTTCCCAGAGCGAGACTAATTTGTTATTGTGACGATAGTGATAACCGATACCACACGATGTAGAAATCATAAGGGGAGGTAACCGCTATGAAAAGTGTGTAACCTATCAACATACAATTGCGTATACTCTGACCTACCTCTTGCTGCTGTCGCCAAAACGAATATGCCGACCATAAACACTCCTTTACTAAATAGGTCCCAAATGTTCCATGGTGATTTTAGCTCCATCCCCTCTTTTTGTACATGTGTCGTCTTCATGGTTGAGCTTTGTTCATCCGTACGTACGTCGAGATTTTCCTTCGTACGTAATTTCAATCTCGAGTTTTATTTCACAATATGAAGATCTCTGTCGTTAATTTAGAAATTATTAATACTCTTACTGCACCATATTTCTAACGAATAAATGTACATTCTTGGTTAAGATTAATATAATCATGCATTATATTAAGAGCCACGTCAATGTTGAATTGGTTTCACTGATTTTTCAATAGCTATGCACGTACAATACATTTTTCACATCCTTGTTGTCACTTAATTGTAGGAAGAACCACTTCTGCCTTAATTTGTTTGGCGAATAAGTGTTCAACCATGCATTACAATTATAAAATTTAAGCTAAACAATCCGCTTATTTTACGGTTCTTGTCGATATAATAAATAATACCGGATTTTCTTTAATGGAAGTGATTTACGAAAACTTAAAAAAAAATGTGAATGTAGCTATATGTCGAAAAGACAATGAGCCAACGTAAAAATACATCAAACTTGTGTTTTCTCAAACATTATTTAAACATATCCTTTGATTTTTAGAAAGAATCCGATTTAAATTTAACCTAAGGATTATTCGGACAACTTTAAGTGTCAATAAGTTATTACTCTGCGAAAATACAAAAAACATGCTAGGTTTGAAAAATTTCAATCTAAAACTGATATTAATGACAATGCACATTTCCAATTTTGAAAATATTTACTTAAACACTTTTTAAACGTGCGGAAAGTTTGAATAATAAATTTAACTTTCATTTGTTAATGAAAGTCTTACGCAGTCAAGTTTTCTTCTGATGTGTAAGTTGGTTGCTGACTATAAACCACGTGTCTAGAAAATGAGCCATGGAATTTCGAATTTAAAGACTTTAGAGAAGCCAATTAGAAGCTTACGCAACCGCCGACGCCGAACGAGCGACGAAAATCGGGCTTATGATATGAAAATATCAACCGGTTTATAAGGTGACAGGATAAAAGGTTGTCTCGTATAAATGAATCGATTTAAAAAATATTCTCTTGTGTTAAATGGATTTTAAAAATCTGTACAAACTATTAATCGAAATTTCCCTGAATATCCGGCCGACCCTGCTCTAAAGAAATGTTTAATTAAATCGAAGATATTAAATAAATTATGCAACAAAATACCATTTTATGAAGAAGTTCTCATAACCAGTGTTCCGTACACCGTCCACAGAGAGAGATTAAACATGCTTATCACGATCTCAAATCAGAGGCTTACGTATAAAGTTTCAAACGAACTGTTAAACACTGTCAATTGCCAGTCAGATGATCAATACACAAACATAAAGATTGTTCGTCTTAGATTCCGAAAAGAGTAATACATTAAACCGTAAAGACACCGTATGAACCAAATAGTGTGCCCAATAGATTCGCTTTGAAAAAGAGCAAATTATCTTCGAGTAATTTGAACGTTTCGCTTTGTGTATACCCGGTAGTTTAAAATGATTCAGTGTTAAATTCGGATAATGATTTGTATTCATTTCTTCTATGTTCACTAATTACGCATATTAATATGTTTGAAAAGAACTCTTCGTATAAACAAGTTTTAAACTATGATTTATGTATGAATTGATACTCACACAAAATTACTACAGAATATTATATAGATCTTCATTAATCCATGAGGCTTTATAACACTTAAAATGATTCAACAATTATTAAATATTCCATATCAATATTTTGCATCAGTGTGCACCGTATTCAGCTATTACCAAATTCAAATACATTGAACCTTTTATCACAAACAAATACCCGACCATTGATTACAATTAAATTAGGTCAGTACTGTGTGTCGCCGAAATAAGGCGATACAAGTTTATCGTACTGTATACATTGCTCGTCCGAAGTTGAGTCGAGTCGCAAAATATAATGAACAAATTGTCTTTACATTTCCTTGGTTTTGGACGCGTTGACAGCTCTGTTAATTTTGGTAAATGTTTGGTCAATCGTTAGATTCACGAGAGGATACGTTTGTTTTTGACAAAGCTCGCCAATATTAACATGACACCATACTTTATGCATGGATATATTAAAATTGTGTTAAAGTCTTCTCGCACATACGTGATCATTCCCGACGTCAACTTGCGAATACTGGCGAAAAGCACTTGAGCAAATTTCATTCCAATTAGTTACGCTCATTGGGTCATTGTCGACCTGAAATTGCCCACAAGTCACCCGTGGTGACTAGAAGCCGATTCATGTCACCCTGGGGTAACTTCAAGCCGACGCTAGCCCGGGTGACTAGAAGTATCTTTTTTTTTGTTAGGGTTAATCTTTGAGTTAGTAAAACGGAAATTGAATAATTTGGAATGAAGGCCAACAGCTCTCTGTATCCCAGCATATCCACCCAATATGCTGTGGGTGGGGTAGGGGGAGGGGCGCCTCACCTTTTACATGTGAACTTTATAATTTAAATATGTCTTAACTCTAACCTTACGTTGTACATCCTTATCAAAGCGGCAAAGTGTATACTGGTAAACCTCATGGGTGGTAAGCGTTCGTGTGGCTATGATATTAATTAGTAAAATCAACTTCTCTGGGGAAACAAATCGCTATCAAATATAATTATATATAATTTGAGTTGGATACCTTGTTATATATACATATATATGTATTTAGAGAAGTTGATTTTTCGTTAAAATTGGATTATTTTTCTTTTCATACAAATGATGTTTTTGCATATTACTATCATAGCCACACGTGTTTTCTTGTTCTTTGTTGCATCCTTTGTTATATTTCTCTTCAAGTCATCAAGTCAAGTCAAGTAATATTTATTTATAAAGTCGGATGTATACAACATTTTTACAACACAACTCTTAATACGATGATGACGATGACGATGATGAAGCGAACCTGTGGACACATTTAGGAGTTAAATAGCAGAAGAATTAGTTGAAAATTGCCATCTAAGCCGATAACGACTTGAATATGTATGAATAACTTCTCGTTTGATAAACGATACTTCACGAGACGTAATTTTTCAACGTAAAACATCTCAGGTTTTCACCAGTCGGTAAACAAAGAAAATAAATCTTAGCAAGTAAGTATTTTTCTTAAAACAAGCACATTTATGGGATATTTACGGTCCTTATAATCAATTCTTTTATTCAATGTTTCCATTTCCCCGACATAAATGAAATGAAATCAAAACAAAGCACGTGCAATAAACGACGTGTTTTTTCTCAGATTCATTATGTGTATGTCAGCACGCAGACATTTAAGTTTTTTATGATGACTCATTCATATTTATGATTACTTACTGGTTTAAAACAAACATATATGGTTTTTGGGTTAATTAATGGCGGAAATTCAGCCCTATTCCCAATCTCAAAAAGAATATTTCACAAATGACTGCCATAAATTTCCAATCAATTGAAAAATGTGTTATCTTCCTATCCAGCTCTTAGTTGAAATAATCCAACTCCCGGCTATATTGACCCGCCGGGTCGCTGGGAGTTGAAACCAATAACGGGATAAAGCATAGAAATTTTTGCGCCAAGAATCCGGGTGGTACTTAATCTGTCAAATTAGCAACATTAACTATTTTCTGGCATAAATAACCACAAACATATCATTAATATATCACTAATATGCAATTTGAAACAACTTACATGATATGGTGTGCTCGCATAATTATGATATTAATCCAAAGTTTCAAATACTTCAACTTCATTTTAATGTGTAAGTTTTTGCAATGGACAAACCGGAATACACTGTAAATCCATTATAACACGATCCGTTATAACGCGCGGGGTGCTTGGATCCCGTTTTTTCTCCAGCCTTCCATGTTATGCAACTAATTCATGTATTCTCAGAAAACTTCAAAGATGGCTGCGCTCACAGCTTGATTGCTGTATTCAACAGTCCGTTTTACCGATTTTAATCCCTTAGAGGTTTAACGACACTCAGCAGGCAATTGGTGTTAATCTGTTGTGTAATGTCAATAAAGGTGTGAAAAACTAGTGTGTAAGTGTTTAATGTTCCGTATCAGGGTGGTTCAATGCGGTATAATTACGGTACCCGTATAATTGTCAAATTAAAGTTAATTAAAAGTTAATGTGTATAAACTATATCTGTGTTATAGTTTAATATATGCTATACAGTACAGTCCCCGCGTTTTTTTTCTGCTAGCGAGTGTTTAAGGTGAACTCGCTAAAACGCTCTGCATTCAGCTGCGTTTGCTAATACCCGCAGTGTATTACTTTAGCCTAGTCGGTAAATGCAGACAATTTCCGTTCTTATCAGGGACCGCCGGGCAACTTGTGTGCTACTTGGCATGCCAAAAAAATAAAAAATAAAATCAAGTAATAATCCAACAAGACACCATTATTTAAGATGAATGTGTTTCGAATTTCGTAAACACTCGGACTCCATTATTAGTAAGTTAACTGTACAAAAAGTTGGGAAATTGGCCTTTCTCGGAAAATCCGAGGTAGATTTATTTGTCGTGTCAANGCCGGATTATCGATTTTGCAGATCGTTCACTGCGGAGTCCCAAATCATGCAAACGCCGCGTATCGCGGGATTTTCTTAATCTCCCTCAGAGTTACTGCCCGCGGAGTAGCGAGGGAAATTGGGGAAAAACACGTGGACTGTTCTGTACATGCTTGATAAATAAAAAAGATCTTTCTGTATGTTTAATCTTTCATTACGTGTGAGAGAAATTAATTTAATAATCCAGACGATTTATTTTCATGCAAACGCCAAGTAATTGTTAACAGAAATTCACTTTCATTTTTGCCCGCAGTTTCAGAAAGTCCCCGTGAAGCACGTTTTTTACATGAATGAGTATGAAGTAATAAAACATTTCTTTGTCAGGTATTGCATTTAATCAAATTTTAAATTCGCTGTCCATGCATTGGTCAGAACCGTACCTAATGAATGGTCTATCCCATAATGCACTGTACTCTCTACACTTCTGAAATTATGCGTAGGCATATGCTCGTGTTGACGGATTTATTTAAACACATTTATCGTCATAACATGTCAGGATCATTTGTGGTAATTATTTCGGATTATCGGATATATATGCACACTATAAAAGCGGTATGTATACAGTTATCCATACGATTCGGTGTATATGCATGTATTGGAGAATGACAACACAGCATGGCAATAAACAGGGACCAATACCATACCTGTACCAATAAATGCGCTCAGAACTTATAACGTGGATCCGTTATAACGCGGTCGCGTTGATTGGACCCCGTCAATCGCGTTATACAGGATCTATAGTGTATTCCGAATTCGAAATTACGCTATCGACTAGCTCCGGAATCATCTGTGAGATAGATCTCGTGTCTAATCAACCAATCTTTATACACCGACCATATCCGGAACCTCCGTACGATTGATCAAATCGTTAATTCAAAACTTCGGCTTTTGGTTTGATTACGTTTTTTTATCATCTTTATGTTTTGAAAACTTATAGTTTTTTACATGAAAAACGGGGTAAACAAGAAGAAATCTGAGGTGTACTAATGTACTCATAAAAGCTCAGAGCATACCAGAAGAACTAATCCAGCTCTATGATAATTCATAGTTTTAGTAGAAACAACAATATTTTTCCCAATCCAAGAGGCGCTTAAGCCTACTTCCCAAATATATTTTTTACAGGGAATAAAAATGCACAAAAACAATTGACAATCTTGTTTTTTTTTCTGCATTATAAAAAAAACTATATTTATTGATTGTCTGTATATTGGTATCTTTTTTCAGGTGTTGATGAATCAAAAAAGTGAAAAACCGTCACTATCAGGCCAACGTCTGAAGACTAGGAAAAGGGGTAAACATGTTGTAATCATAATGGAGAACAAATGAAGGATTTTAATCAAATGAAGGAGCAATCATTTCCATATATTCTGTTAAATGATTGACTATCTGTTAATGTAATGAACTCGGCCATCTTATTGACTTGCATTTTCAAACAAAAGGAAGCTGTTCTTGTCTTTTTGATGTCCAGACTAAGATAACAAATTTTGTAATCTACTATTTTTTCAAAAATTACCCGAGTGATTTTACAAATTAAAATTTAAACAATTATTAAAGTCTACACAATACACATCTGAAATGGCTGGTTTAGTCTTTTACATGTTGTTGGTTTGTTTTTCAGATGAAAAGGAGAAATACGACCCATCTGCGTTCCGTGATGCGATTATTCAGGGTTTGAATGAGACAGAGGGAGATCTAGATCAGGTGAGTCTTGTTATGTCTTGGCAATAATGTGGACAACAGTGTTGAAGGAAAACTAAGACTTGGTTTATTACTGGAAATAATTGTTAATCTTTCTTCTTTTGTTTGTAGTTATAATACACCTAAGAAAATTCTATTATAAAATATTCATAGAAAGTCATATGTTTATCTTTATTCATAATAAAAACTTAAACTTATTTTATATGCTACATGCTTATGTATTGATTGTATTTGTTGACGTGTGTGTATTTGAACTTTTCAGGTTGCAAAATTTTTAGATGTGTCTAAATTGGACTACAGGCGCTACGCAGATGTCCTGTTTGATGTTTTGTTTGCCGGCGGACAACTAGGTATGGACTGTGTTTTAAAGTCGTTGTAAATAACTTATTAAAGTTCTTTATATCCAGGCAATACTCATCTGACTAAACACAATTTTTTTTAATGTTTGTCAATCTGTATGAACTGGGATTATCGGTTTTCCATACTTTGCTTGCACAATAGAAAGAAAGATTACGATTATCATAACATAACATAAAATATGATTTTCATGAGTAATCTGTAGCTGGTAAGAATATTGGACACTTGTAATTCCTTCTATTGTGCAAAAGATTGTTTAAATAAGGCAAGTTTTTTTCCTTCTTTATAAAGTACCCGTAAAAGGCACTTTCCAAAATCAGATTTTTTTATAGAAAATACTGAATTGCAGTCAAAAAAAAATTATCTCAAAAGGATTGAAAATTGAGTCAAATGGCATCTGCATGGAAACAAAGAAAATGAGCACTGAAACTGAACATTTTAGCAAAAGGCATGAAAAAAGTATTTTTACATGTGTTTGTGCAATTGAGTATCAACAACTAAAAAGACCCATGATTCCCAATCTGAAGATTTAACGGCACAAATGTTCCCAATTTCAGGGTTTGTATGCCCCCGGTAGGGTGGCATATAGCAGTTGAACTGTAAGTCTGTCCGAAAACTTTAACGTTGGTCATAACTTTTGCAATATTGAAGATAGCAACTTGATATTTGGCATGCATGCGTATCTCATGGAGCTGAACATTTTCAGTGGTGAAAGGTCAAGGTCAAAGGTCAATTAAAAAAAAAATCAAAGCGGCGCAGTTGGGATCATTGTGTTTCTGACAAACAAATCTCTTGTTCACACTAATTTTTTTCCCCAATTGGCGTGGTAACAGTACTTTTTTCCAATCGGGCAAAAATGCTGAAATGTATTTAGTAAATATTAATGTGCTGTTTCGATTGTTTGTTTAGCATGAGTTGTATTCCACAAGCCCGTAGGGCTACTGGAGAAAGATGTCACAAGTGTGATACAAAACATTCACACAGTCTGGTCCGGCGCTACGCTGACTGCATATGACATAAGACCCATTTTCGCACTACACTGCTGGTCATTTATGTGACTCATATCCTCAATGTGTTTCCTTGCAGCCCCCGGGGGCTCCATACTGGAGGACCCTGACCAATCTAAGGTGTGTCGTACAGACATCTGCGTGTTCGGATGTGAGGCAGACAGGAACAAACTCAAAGGATACTTTGAGGTATGAATCTTTCTATTGGATTTATGAACAAGCAGCTAAATTGTGTAGATTTTACACAGATGCCTGTTAGTTGGAGCTGTTGTCCAAAGAACATCTGGCAATATGCTTTGTTAAGAAATATGTGTATGTTTATACGCTCAGTAAGTTGACAATAAGAAATTTAAGTTCACATTGGCAAGTTTTGCTCTTATGAGAGGTAACATTGCAAATTTTGTTCATTTGTATTGTTTCTTATTGACATCATCTTGATTGATATTATAAGGTATGGTTTGTGCGTCAATAAAATATCCAAAACCCAATTTATGTTTTCAATTTGTGTTAAACATTGTCAGCATTCTTTGTTTAATGATTTTTTTTTTCAGAATTTATCTACATACACACAATACTGGAAGAAAGTGTTTCAAATAAACCAACTTACTAAGGCCAATGACTAACTGAAATAATTAACAAAACTATTTTTATGTCCCCCAGTCTATACTGGGGGACATATTGTTTTTGCCCTGTCTGTTTGTTTGATGGTTTGTTGGTTTGTTTGCACAAACTTTAAAATTGGCTATACCTTTTGCAATATTGAAGATAGCAACTTGATATTTGGCATGCATGTGTATCTCATGGAGCTGCACATTTTGAGTGGTGAAAGGTCAAGGTCATCCTTCAAGATCAAAGGTCAAATATATGGGTCAAAATCGCTCAAAAGGGGACATAGTGTTTCACAAACACATCACTTGTTGTTTCAGGTTTTCAACAAGTTGTTGCGAAGGTACAAATACCTAGAGAAGTCATTTGAAGAGTCTGTAAAGAAGGTATATCATCACTTTAAATGTTTATGATAGTTATATAGATATTGTTTAAAATTTTATGAATAATTGGGACAAGAAAATAAAAACATTCGTCAAAAATTCACAATACTATTAATTAACATCATAATTTCTATGCCCTCTTCGATGAAGGCATCATATAGTAGTCACACTGTCCAGCTGTGTGAATGTCAGATGTCTGTCCATAACTTCCTGTCTCAGTCATAACTGTGCCATATATTGATTGATTTTAAAACAACTTTGCACAAATGTCAACCATCATTAGACGATGTGTCGATTGTAACAATTGTCTCCGTACTACTAAGGTCAATGTCATCTGATTTACCTGTTTCAATGACACAATTTTAATGCAAGCTGGGTTCTCCCTAGACTCGATGGCATACCAGTCATAACTGACATGGAGAATCAATTAAAATACTGCTTAAAAGCTGAAGCTTATGTAAGAATGAGATTCAAATTAAAGCAGTGACCATATCTTCCCGACCTGTCTCTTGCAGCTGCTGGTGTTCCTAAAGGGCTTCTCTGACGAGGACCAGCAGAAGTTGGCTATCATCCTGGGGATCATCTTTGCAAATGGCTTCTGTAAGGCCAATGTCCTGTCTGCCCTCTTTGAGGACCACCTTGTCAAGGAAGGTAAGTAACACCAGCAGGGCAAGATTATGGGCCTCAGAACTGCAATGTATATGAATATCATAATAGAGTACTGATCGCTGGCTATTCAGCCTAAAAATCTGGGGTGTGGCATGACCAGTAACTGGCTTTTTAGAGATGTGTGAATAACTATTCATGGGGGTAACTGGTCGTTGGCTATTCAGGGATATTAACTGGTTGCTGGCTTTTTATAGATTTGTCGCTCGCTATTCAGGGGTGTCGCTGAAAATTCAGGGGTGTGATTTTTCTCCTTTCCGCTGAATTTTTCCTTTAAAGACTTGGATCTGATAATAATGAAGACTGTATGTTACTCCAGTAAAGGAGTATCATATTTTCGTCCCTTGTGTGCCCAAAATCACACACATGGTTATTGTTTTATGATAACTTTCCTGACCGAATTGTTACTGGCCTCTTTAACCAAGAAAATATTTGAGCGGAAGTTTTTTCCAGATATCACTCACAATATCTACCAAACTACACTTATAGACCATTGTGCAAGTCCTGCTTATAATTGAAAGTGAACAGTAGGTCTTGGAAAAAAAGGCAGTGTGAATTGGAAAACAGGACTTAAGTAATGTAATATCTGTAGAGAACTACTACTGTAGATATATAATTATTATGCTTTGTAAATTTTAATGTTCGTATTGATGCTTTGCAATACTGCCAAAACTTCCAAATATTATAAGCAAAACTTCAAAAATCAGAGTCATATAAGGGCAGGCAGTTTAAATCTACCATAATTGGTTAAAGCGTTAACATTTTACCTGTATGTCCACATTTAATTAACATGATTATACCCAATCTCTTACATCACCTTAATATACACGTTTTATACCTGTACATGTATGTCCATCTTTTATTTGCACACCCAATCTCTTACATCATCTTGATGTAAAAAAATAACCTGTACATCCATCGTCTATGTAACCAGTCTCATTGTTTCAGTCTATGTAACCATTCCATTGTTTCAGTCTATGTAACCAGTCTCATTGTTTCGGTCTATGTTACCATTCCATTGTTTCTGTCTATGTAATCAGTCTTATTGTTTCAGTCTATGTAACCAGTCTCATTGTTTCAGTCTATGTAACCAGTCTCATTGTTTCAGTCTATGTAACCAGTCTCATTTTTTCAGTCTATGTAACCAGTCTCATTTTTTCAGTCCATGTAACCATTTCAGTCCATGTAACCAGTCTCACAGTTTTAGTATATGTAACTAGTCTCATTGTGTCAGTCTATGTAACCAGTCTCATTGTTTCAGTCTATGTAACCAGTCTCATTGTTTCAGTCCTTGTAACCAGTCTCATTGTTTCAGTCCATGTAACCAGTCTCATTGTTTCAGTCCATGTAACCAGCCTCATTTTTTCAGTCTATGTAACCAGTCTCATTTTTTCAGTCCATGTAACCAGTCTCACAGTTTTAGTATATGTAACCAGTCTCATTGTTTCAGTCCATGTAACAAGTCTCATTTTTTCAGTCTATGTAACCAGTCTCATTTTTGCAGTCCATTTAACCAGTCTCACAGTTTTAGTATATGTAACCAGTCTCATTGTTTCAGGCATCTCGCTGCGCTTTGCGACATCCATGTTCCGTTCATGGCTTGAGGAAAAGGACATAAGCTCTGTGGTTAAGGCACTCAAGGTCGCGGAGATCGAATCCAGGCTTCTGGTATGACACTTTAATTGGAACACAAAATTGTGTGTCAAATGAATTCACATTATCTCTGATACATTTTTTCCTTCTTTATTGAGTACCTGTAAAAGGTACTTTCCCAATTTAGGAAAAACTTTAAAATTCCTAATGGCCATCTGAAAAATTCCCAAAAGGAAGATTTGTTCCAAAAGTGCATTAACGACAATTGAAGAAATAAAATGAACTGAAGCTGAATATTTCAAGCCAAAATGCATGTAAATAAATATTTGAATTGGTTTGTGCAATTTATAGCAAGCAATTTAAAAGACCCATAATTCCCAATCTAAAGATTTTATGATGTGAATTTTCCCAATTTCATTTATTTTTTCGCCCTAATTTTTCCCAACTGGTACGGTTACAGTTCTTTTCTTGTTGGACTGGGTTCTGTTCACTATGAAGGAAAGCAGGACCTGTGTTCACCGATCAACTCTTAAACTTAAGTTTATAAATCAAGAATATTCATAAAACTGTTACAAGTATTGGTTTGATGTTGACCTAAACTAGGCATATTGGCTTTCAATTTTCACCAAAGTCATGACAGGACAGCTGTATACAACAGTGCTTTCCACAGGCAATTAAATGGTCCCTCACGGGGGTGCTTGAATTTCAAAATCAGAGTCCGCGGGGTGCCTGAAATTTTCCAATCAGTGTATTCTGGCAGTTACTGCAGCCTAAGATCAAAGCGATATCGACTTCGCCGAAAATTTTGAAAGTCTATTTACGATCCTTTGTTGCTTTACCCAACTAAAGCCCGCCTAAAAGCGGAGCGTCGTTGTATTAGAAAATCAATATTGGCCAATGAGAGCGCACGCTGTATAAGCGACAGCAGTAGGCAGGCAATACCTGCAGTTAAATCATGCAGACGACTCGTGACATACATGTAATTGCCACTGAAATCTTGGCCAGTTACCTAGGAGACTGATGATGGCAACCGGCCGTAATCCTCGTGGAAAACGTGAATTTCATGCATAATACTGTCAAAACATTTGTTCGACTCGTAAAGTGTTTAAACAAATTATCATTGAATTCATTACGCAACTGATATTTGTTGAAATCTCAAAAGGGAATAATTAATTTTGAAATCCGAAACACATTCCCGTAAGTCGATGTTAACGCGTTTTTAATCTGAAACACACTTCAGAATGTATATGTTATGGTGACGTTGCAATATTCTTGCTTCAAATATGCAGTGTACTTTTATTTTGTGTCGACACTTTTTCTCAATAAAAGGGCGTGAAAATTATGCAGCATGTACAATGTCGCGTCAATTGCATAGAAAGCGTGGGTGTATTGGGCGTTGTAACAAGCACACAACACGTCAGGGGATTGACGCATGTTCAGAGGCAATATTTCATCAAATCTATAAATAGTCACTTATGCCGAAATTTATTTGATAGTATAGAAAAATGGCAAGGTTTGTGTTAAAGAAATTATCGAGAGCTTTTATCCTAATTATTTACCAGACAGTGCTTTAAAAAAATGGAATAAAGCGGTTTATCGGGTAATGAATAGAAACTTGAAAAGAAGTAAGTATGCAGTATTAGAGTAGGGTTGAAACGGGTGTATTGGGGAATCGCCGAGTCTGGATTTTACTTTCTACCAGGGTATGCAGGAAAGTTTAAAACAATTAAACAAATATATCTTTTTAAATGACTGGGGGATTTTCTTGAAGAGTCATAGCGCACCAAATGATGTCTTTTGATGCTGTTTTCCTTTGAGTTATAACGCACCAAAGAACATCAATTGACACATTTAATTAAAAAAAAAAAACGTCGGAAGGGGACACCCCTGCCTAACCATCCCTCTCAGCCCCAGGGCGCCTAACAAAATTCCTGTGGAAAGCACTGTACAATGATGGCTAAGTTGATAATGGGCCAAATAAATATCTATATTATACCGTAATACTTCATGTAATTGTACAATATTGATAACATTTTATTTTGAATGTACCAGTATGTTTCTGGTGGTGATGTTTTTCCTAAGAATAAGTAAAATAGGGGTTCAATTAAACTGGCATATTCGATCAAATGCTGTATCTGATGTGCAATATAAACAGGTATTTCAATCAGCAGAAACCAGCTTTTTGAAACAAGTATTTTTCAATTTTATTACTTTTGATTCCTGCAAATTATCTGTCTTGCATCATTTTGATGCAGAGGTTACTGGAAATCTTAATAAATAATATATTTTAAATTAATACCCATTGTGCTAAATCACATCGTATTTAATTAAAATGTATACTCAAAAACATTAAGAGAGAATTAAACTAGTAAGTACGGTACAAACAAAACAGCTCTGGGGCCGTATTCCAGTAGCTTCTTAAGTTAAAAAAATAACTTAAGTTGAAATATTGGCAATATTTTTTCTTATCTCCGCCATTTTTTCTTTAAACATAAGATTTCACTTAAGTTAAATTCTGGTAGCTTCATAAACTTAATAAATTTCTTAACTCGGTGTATTTTTTCTCATATATTTAAAATTAAGTTAACTTCCTTAAACTCTTAAAGGAATTTCTTAAAGAGAAACACTAAACGTCTCATGTTTTGTTTTTGACATTTTAAATTTAACTTAAGATATTTATTTAAAAAATTTCTTAAACTTAAGTGAAAACTTAAGAAGCTACTGGAATACGGCCCCTGTGCTTTAGTATTTTGAACCCTTGTAGGATGACAATTTTATCTGACCCCTGAAATTTTTAAGCACAGGGTCATTAGACACCTGTTTTTTTTTTAATCTTATGAAATCCCTGATTAATGATACCATCTGTGCACATTGTATGGTGACAATTTTTCCTTGTGTGGCCTACAGGAGTTGTTTCCCGTCACCAAGAGGAGCCAGGATGCCTTCGTGACACACTTCACTAACGAGGGGCTGGAAGCTATAGCCTCCTTCCAGGTAATCCACGCTATGATGGATCATGTTACACTTACAAATGATACACTGAACATAGAACAATTTTAAACATTATTGCCAAGGGGTGGGGCAGTTTTTGTGTGACCATTGAAACATTGTGAACAAGTAAGAAATAACATGTACCCAATCATGTGCATAAAGGAATGTCCCAGATGAGCCTGTGCAGTCTGGATTTTCGTTTAGAAGAGACATCCTGACCTTAAACAAAAATAATTGTAAAAGGGCGAAAATGTCGACTCTTATTAGCCTGTGCGGACGGCAAAGGCTAATTGGGGACGACAGTTTATGCACATGCATTAAGCTCTGTTTTCCCAGAGCGTGACTCAATTTTATCCAAGAAAACTGTTATTAGGTTTTATGTTAACTGTGATGTTTTCATAATTCATCATTTTGTTGTAGAACAAGCAACAGTCTGTTGAAGTGAAGAAGGATATGCAGAAAAGTCTGGAAGAGATGATGGAGAATGATGATGAGCCTAAAATGGTACCTGTTGTAGTGTACAATGTGTTGGCTTGTGGTTGTTTTAGTTGGGGAAATTTGCAATGCATTAGCATCTGGAAGAATATTGTTAACAGTTGCAACTGCTTGAGATAGAAGAAATCTATATTGTCATACATTTTCATTAGCCATTTGGCAGTCCTGTCAATTCGATTGGGAAAATAAAAAGACAAACTAAATGATTTGTAAAATATTCATTAGTATTTGCACAATCTTTATTATACCCCCATTACCATTGGTAATGGGGGCTATATAGGAGTCACTTTGTCGGTCGGTCTGTCTGTCTGTCCCGAAATGAGCTTGTCCGGGCCATAAATATGTCTTTCATTGTGCGATTTTGAAATCATCTGGCACATTTGTTCACCATGATTGGACGGTGTGTCGCGCGAAAGAATTACATCAATATCTCCAAGGTCAAGGTCACACTTTGAGGTCAAAGGTCAAAAATGGCCATAAATGAGCTTGTCCGGGCCATAACTATGTCGTTCATCAAGGGATTTTGAAATCATTTGGCACATATGTNAATTAAAAAATTAAAGTAGTTGCAGTTTCACAGTTTGCCGTTTTGAGTATTTTTTTTCGGATAAATGAATGCAACACTGTGTGGAGCAATTACATTTGTCGGTTTTTTAATTGCTTTCGCGGGAGGGCTTTTGTTTGCAGTTGCAGATTCACAGTCTTCTATGTTGATATTTATTATTATGCATTTAAATATTGACTGCAAGAAATGTTATTGAAACATTAAAAAAAGATAAATTAAATAAGTAATTCAGACAATTAAGTAACATGCAAACGCACCCAGAATTTCACTTTCATTTTCGCAAGGTTTTCAGGAAGTCCCCGGGAAGCACGTTTTTTGCATGGATGTGTGTATGACGCGATTAAACGATGCTCTGTATCGTATTGCATTCAATCTAAATTAAATCATTTCATTTTATGTTTTAATATAATGTTATTACGGCGCATTAAACGCACACAAAGTAACTTGAAGTACTTTTGCCGATTCTAAACATGACAATGATAAATGATTATTGCAATTTAATTAATACATGCCCTTGATACTCGTGTTGTGTCTTTATAAATTCGATTTTATTTAAATTTGCATTCTTTTAAAATAATAACTATTTCTATCAGGATTACAGCAGTTTCTTTAGAAACGGGAATGAAATCACTTAAAGCAAAACAAACAACATGCTTTTTTATTAACTGTTTTATCTATTTTGAATCTGCGCACATTAAATTAATTATGATTTTAAATATAATTATAATTGTTCTTTTAAAATGTATTGACTAACTAATCATTTTTCAAAGATTTTTATTTTATGATGCGCATCGACTCGACGTCATATCGCGGACCGCGGCTTGCCTCGGCATGTCGCGGCGGACAGATGCGAAGTACGCGGCGAAATGCCGACTCGGCATCGACTCGATGCTCCATTCCGCCGCAGAACGCGAAATATGCTTGTTCCGCGTGGGCTGTACTGTAAATGATTTGTAAAATATTCATTAGTATTTGCACAATCTATATTTGAAAACTGTTCTTAGCTTGACTATTCACTAAAACATAAGAGCTATACTACTCACCAAAATGTGGGTGTCTTTGTAATGCTCTGGTTAATGTTTATGTGCAACATCTCCATATCAATGTTTTTACAACGGTATTCAATTGAAACGTCAAAGGTGTTTTGGGTCATTCTGTGAGGTCACTGACAAAGTTCCATAACTTAAACCTGCAATTTAGCAGAATTAATCCTCTTGTTTGTACTTCGAAAATTGGTTAAGTTGAACGTGCATCTTTCCTGTATTTTCTGTATGACTGTTTCTACTACAAGTATTCAATAATATACATGCTGATCAGTGAGTTATCTATTACAAGTATTCAATAATATACATGCTGATCAGTGAGTTATCTATTACAAGTATTCAATAATATACATGCTGATCAGTGAGTTATTAGATTTGCTGATCAGTGAGTTATTAGATATACATGCTGTTCAGTGAGTTATTATACATGCTGATCATTGAGTTATTAGATATACATGCTGATCAGTGAGTTATTATACATGCTGATCAGTGAGTTATTATACATGCTGATCAGTGAGTTATTAGATATACATGCTGATCAGTGAGTTATTATACATGCTGATCAGTGAGTTATTAGATTGTGGGCCAGTGGGGTCATGGTCATTCATACATAAAATAGAAAAAAAGTCCGCTTAAGAAATTGAGTTTGGATGGACGTTTTGGCTGTTTTATTGTTTGACGGTTACTTACATGCAGACCTAGGTTTGGAGTGCATTTGAGGCCAGTTGAGTCAAGGTCGCTGTTACCTATAACTAAAAAAAAAATCTGTTTCTACTTAATAAATTAGGTCTGTAGAAAGGTATTGTGGTGTGTTCTGTGAAGGTAACTTATATGCAGACCTTACTTGCAAAGTTTATTAAATTCACCAAAATTAAAACAAAAAAAGGAAGAACTGATATCTTGCCATTGTCACATTTCTGGTTTTAATTTATAAAATCATTAAAATGTTATTATTTATTTTAACATATGCTATATAACTACTACAAATTATCAACTTCCGATATGTCATTGTGGTCATTATATCAGGGGACTGACAGAAAATGTTCATTATACTATCAAAGCGGAAGAATATTCATGCTGGGAAAGTTTTTGTAATTATGATTTTCTTTTCCATCTTTATAATTTTCCATATGTTTATTCATTTCATAGGTAACCTAACCTGATAACCTTCTGTATGTTTCCAAGTTGCTAACCAACAACTTACACAACTGTATGCAGTTGGCGGTACACAAAGTATGTAACAAATGTATTGTCTATTTCAGATTGTGAGCTACCTGACAGAATACATGAAGAAACATGGCCTGTCTGACAGTGACCTTGTCATTCATGTAAGTGAGAGATTTTTTCCAGTATAAAGGACATATATTTTTCCCAATTTTCTTGAAACTGTGTCAGAGCATTTTTTCCAATGTAATCATGGTCGTGTTCAAAATTGGATAACTTCAAGTCAAAAATTAAATAAAAGGTAAAAACTAGGGAACACTAGAAGTCACATTTATTGTCTAATCATCATGAAACTTAGTCAGAATATTTGTCTCATTTATATCTTGGCCCTGTTTCTAACTGGTTTACCTGGGGTCAAAAACTAGATCAATGCCGTCGGTAGGTCAAATAAAAGAAAAAGCTTGTGAACAATCTAGAAGTCAAAGGTAATAGCCCTATTTTCATGAAATTTTGTGATCATCAATCCCCCAACCCCCNTTTCCCCCATATTCATTGTGTGCGTCCCCCTATGTCCCAGGTGTGGACCACTATGATGGCCCAGGTGGAGTGGAACAAGAAGGAGGAGCTGGTAGCAGAGCAGGCAGTCAAGCATCTCAAGAAGTACGCCCTCGTGTTGGCCACGGTCGCACGGTCCCTTGACGCGGAGATGAAACTGCTAGTGAAGATACAGGAGTACTGCTATGACAACATGGCCTTCATGAAGGTCTTCCAGAAGATACTTGTCCTTCTCTATAAAAGTGAGTGGCACTATCAGTGTATTTGTTGGTCAAATCAATTTTTGGACCAGAATTCAGCCCCATTCCCAATCACAAAAAGTACATATTTTTCCCAAATGACACCCTAAAATTCCCAATTGAGGTTTAAACAAAATTATATTGCAACATTAAATTCATTTCAGCCATTGAAGGTTAACCTTTGTAAATATATTGCCAAGTGCCCTAATTACGGTGGAGACATAATTCTGGTGATATTTGTTTACATTAAGAGCAACAATCTCGTGATGACGTCACAGGCATGCCATCCTTGTTTTTTGTTTTAATATCAATACTACGATTGAAAACAAATACAAATACAACAACAATGAGGAAAACAAACGTATAACTGCATTTCAAAATCTTTATTCAACTAAAATAATCCAAATTTATCCAAAATCCATACATTTTATCATTCTTTTGTCCCCTTCAAGAATTTTCCACATAAATTGCATAGTGAAGCAGACGACTGCACTAGTGTAAACACAGCACTTTTATTTTCTTTTGGAATGGAGTACTCTCCCCTTGTTGCCCATGTATGTGTCCCCTATTGTCTATTTTCACATGCCCCTATTGTGTCCGTTCCAGCGGATGTAGTGAGTGAGGACAGCGTGCTGAAATGGTACAATGGGGGCCATTCCGTCAAGGGCAAGTCTGTGTTCCTGGAGCAGATGAAACCCTTCATAGAATGGCTACAGAGTGCTGAGGAAGGTATGTAAACGATCTCACCACACACATGCAGTATATGTTGGCTCTGATAGGGAAAATCTACAGTTACATGTAACTTACTGTGTTATGCACCCTGCTCCTTTTTTATCTCCCCTAGGTGACCTTCTGGTCTGGCTTTAAAAACAGTGTAAAAATCTTATGATCTTTTTTGTCAAAAGCTTTTTTTTTTTAAAAAGCAACTTACTTATGATTTTACCAAAATGTTGATAACTTGACAGTTGTTTACTGACTTGGTATTCTCTACTCCGAACTTGTTCACTGTGTAGATTAAAATAAGCCATTGTATAGAATACCAGAAGACCAACACGATTGTCACAATTGAATTCTCTGGTTTGTTTGTTTCAGAATCGGACGAGGATTAGATTCCTCAGCACTGGAGAGTTACTGCCCCTGACTAGGCTGAATTGTTCCCCTTAGTTGACTTCCACACCATCTTGACTGTACCATCGATTGAATGCTCAAATCAGTAAAACAGCAACAAACCATCAAACTTGATATCTCCATTGTTCAGCATTTGGACTAGACTATACCTTAGGCCTTGAGCAGGAACATCATAATAATTATGTACATTTTACTATTTACTTATAATATTTGCTTTCAACTGCGAAACTGGTATCACCAGCTTTATAAATATGGTAATTCTTGTTTTCTTAATTTTATGGATGCTATATTATGATGTTTTAACATTTATTATGAAAATGGCAAAGAACAATAAGTCTATCGGTATTCCAACACTAATGTTTATTCTAAAAAAAGAAGCATGGCTTCATTTGTTCTCTCCATGTAATCAAATATTTTAGGTGTCAGTAAAAGCTCATTTGTAAAACATTATTTTAATGTGTAAATACCATTCACATGTTTGTTTTTTCTTTCCAAGAAAGAGGATATAACCATAAATAATTGAATACAGTAGAATCACATAATATTTCATACTCATTTTTTTGTATTTTTCTGTTTGGTGCAAGTTTATAATGCCCCTCTTCAAAGAAGACTTGCTGAAAGTCTGAGGGCGTACATGTTTTACAAATATTTCTTGTTCAAACCATGTTTTCAAAGTCAACTTGTAAGTTAATGTAATTACCAAATATTTCTCAATGCAAATGCAATCTATATTACTCTATTTAAAAATGTATTGAATGTCAAACCTTGATTTATTTTGTAGATCAAACATTTGTTTTTTTATCATTTTATATGCAAATTTCATATTCCTGGTTTTCATTCAGAACATAGTATTTTTAGAGTGCAAATGTAGCACAAATTACTTATTATATATAGGTGAGGAAACCATAATTAATTGCACTTTCATAAACATTGATTTTACTTACTATCAGGGAAATCAAATTGCCTAGTTGGAAATGGACTGTGTTTGATTTGAGTCGACTTGACCAGACTTTTGTATTATGCATTTTTCATTGAATTGTAAAATTAAATCGAGTAGCTATTTTGTATTTTAACATATTGTAACTGAAGTATATTAAATAAATGTTCTTTGTAAAAGTTGGTTTATCTTCATCTTGGCATTATGAACAAACGGCTAGCTATTCTGTTGACATTATGAACAAATGGCTAGCTATTCTATTGACATTATAAACAAAAGGTTAGCAATTCTACTGATGTTATGAACAAATGGCTAGCTATTCTACTGACATTATGAACAAATGGCTAGCTATTTTATTGACATTATGAACAAAAGGCTAGCTATTCTACTGACATTATGAATAAATGGCTAGCTATTCTATGACATTATGAACAAATGGCTAGCTATTCTACTGACATTATGAACAAATGGCTAGTTATTCTACTGACATTCTGAACAAAAGGCTAGCTATTCTACTGACATTATGAACAAAAGGCTAGCTATTCTTTTGACATAATGAACAAAAGGCTAGCTATTCTACTGACATTATGATTAAATGGCTAGCTATTCAACTAGCATTATGAACACACAACTAGCTATTGACATTATTAACACATGGCTAGCTATTTAACTGACATTCTGAACAAAAGGCTAGCTATTCTACTGACATGAACAAAAGGCTAGCTATTCTATTGACATAATGAACAAAAGGCTAGCTATTCTACTGACATTGTGAACAAATGGCTAGCTGTTCTACTGACATGAACAATTGGCTAGCTATTCTACTGACATGAACAAAAGGCTAGCTATTCTATTGACATACTGAACAAAAGGCTAGCTATTCTACTGACATTATGAACAAATGGCTAGCTATTCTACTGACATTATGANCTGAACATTTGGTACTTCTATAAGTGCAGCATAATCCTCAAAGGACAACTTAGGTGGTAATGTTTTTACCAACGCCGAACCATCAATAACAATGGCAGTAGCAGTTGGCACGGTCTCTGAGTTGTTCACTGTGGCGTCACGAAACGTCGTGAGTGTCGACTTCTGACACCCATATAGGGATCCATTGTCACTTAGAGCAGCAGGAAAAGACTGGTTATCGTGCTTAAACAAGTCTAAGATGCCACATTCTCTTGATTCGCATGAGATAAACAGTTTTGAAAAACAGACGACAGTCGTCTTTCAAACCCCTCTGTTTAACCTCCCGAGAAGCAGGCTGTATTATCTGTTGAAAGAATCTGAGCTTAGACTTCTTTATTGGCGCATGGAATGAATTTATGTCAAAAGTGTCTAATTCGGCCATGAACTTTTTGAACATTTCCCTACCATTCGGAAGATGTTTCGACAGTTGCTCAATTGCACCGGTAGCTGCTATCCCCTTTGTGTTCTAAGACAATAAGTCTTTGCTCTCTTCCTGAAATGGATTGCCCATTTCCTTCACTACGTTGTACATGTTCCGTACTTGTTCCAAAAATGCACTTTGTGTTTTTATTGTTTGCTCTTGGTGCCTTACACTCTCTGTGACCTCTTTGTCTTCGAACATTTTCTCAAATTCTGAGACAAGGCGTGAAACCTCTGGTCCAGCAACCATCCACCGTCTAAGCGCGGACGGATCCTCGGTTACACTAACAGCGCCACCCTCCCCTTGAATAATTGCGTTGGCTTGCTCATGAGCCAAGTCGATTGCCATTGCTGTGAAAGGCCGTTTCGATCTGAACACAACAAATTGCTGCCTTTTGCGCAGTGTTGTTTCAATTCCATCCCCCTCATCCTACCTTCTTGGATCTAAGATCAATAGAAGCCGGTTTATTGCGTAAAACTGCGGAACGTTTGTTGCTATATTCGTATAACCATCTTTGCCCTTGCTGTTGGGTGGAGTCAACTTTATATCTTCATCTTTCTTTTCAGTCTGACAGAGACAACATTTGTCCCAGTCTGTTTGGTGCTTTGAAATGAACACACTGACGCTAGCCATATCATTTGTGTGACTTGACCGAGGGGCTGACCTTTTACCAACATAAGCCACTAAATCTAGCTAATATTGACCCGAATAACCAATAGACTCACTTACAATAAAAACCGTTTTAAAAAACTTGATTGGGAAAACAATACTTCTCTTTGATAGAATAATTTTGATAATTAATTTATGACTCCAATCAACCATCAAATTAATTTCTTCAAAATTCAATTTAAAAACCTATCACTATATTACTGAACAGCAGGACCATACATGTTGGTGTACTAACTGANAATACGATCATCGGATTTGTAGTCCAGCGATCTTCAATCAGAGCTAGACTAGTCGTATATTGATAGCGTTCATAGGCATTCTAAAATTGAATGATCGACATCCGACTTATTGATGTCGGTTATTAGCTAACTTGAGCACGACTAGCTTTGGTGAGCTAATATGATCAGTCTATATCCGGCGACGTGAGTCGGTTCGCCATGCGTAGTTCGTAGTGTGTCGTGCTTGTTTGCCGTGTTGTCAACTTTTAACTCGTCACCATTCTAGATGCCACA
>VMBQ01009755.1:13489-30309 GCA_007657795.1 Dreissena rostriformis
AAAAAAAAAAACAAGTAAGATATCCTACAGTTCACATAATTATACATTGATAATCCTGTCAATCAAAATTGATCTGACACATTACATTATTTTGATTATGTTAAATCAGTTTATGATTGAATCAACAGCTTACTTTGACTTAAGCACTAGATGGAATAACCTGTTTCCTGGGTAGGACCAGTACTTGGCATCTTAAGGGTTATCTAAAGAACACTTCCACTTAAGGGATCAATGCCGAGACCCCCAAGTCACTAAGCGGACACCATATCTACTTCGCCGCAGCCAACGAACCAGCTTTAAATTCCAGAGGCTGAAAAATCACACAATTATGAGATATTAAATGTTAAAGCTTGGCAGATGTTAAACGATTTTTTTCATCAAGCAAAACATAAGATTTATTTTGGCTTAGTTACTTTATTAATGAAACAATTATAATGTTTTGTACACAATAATGTCCAAATATTTATTACGATACGTGGTTATAAAATAAGCTTTTGCCCGTAAATTAGGTAGCACCTATTATCATATTATTATTGAATTTACAACCAATAGGGCATACACAATATAAATATTCATTCTGAAATTTGCAACAACATAAGTTTTGACTAGTTTGTATTTCTTAACAACGCGAATGAAACACGTCCTACATATGGCGCATTGACTTTGATGCCAACGGACGTTCATTTGGAAGGCATTTGCATTGCTTTATCCTAGATTAGACTTATGTCGTAGTATTGTTCTATTCTGATCACATCAGGCACTATCGACAACAGGATAGTGACCTCTGAAACAGATCTGAGCGCCGCCATTGAAAAGTAATCCAATATTTATTCGCTCAACTGTTTTTACACGGTGGGCGCGTTTGAGAGCTGAATTATATCGTTATATGTTGAAAATCTACAAACGTTGTAATTAGTGAATATAATCAGCGTAATAACCTATTTGGGTTGATTTTATAATTATATATGAATTATTTCCAAGAATTCGAGGAATTATTCGCGTATTATTATGATTTGTGTTGATTTATTTTTATTTTTGCCATTTCCATGTTTGACTAACGGTATTTAAATTAAAATTATCATGTGATATTCAATAACACTGAGTTATTAAATTACAGGACTCAACAATATTAATGTTTGGGAACATATAACTGTACATATGTACTCCAATGCATGTGTTGGTTTCAAGTTGAGGTATGTTTTCGGTCAGAACCACATTTTGGGAAAACCGGGATAAAATGCATGTGCGTAAAATGTGGTCCCAGACACTCAGGGAAGACACTTTCCGACTAGACTAAAGTTTTGATTAGAATAGACATGCTTTGAACGAAAAATTCAGTAAAAGCGGAAAGTGCAGTCCCTGCTAGGCATGTGCGGACTGCACATGCTAATCTGGGACGACACTTTACGCACATGAATTTAGCCAAGTTTTCCCAGAACGCGGATCAGTGATATCACGGCCGTCAGTTTACCGACACACACTTTCCCGGGTTAGCTGGTGTACCAGTACTAAGTGCACATACTTCAGGATTTCATGGGAAATCTCAACACAAGTTGTGTGTCCGCGCGGGGGGGGGGTCGATCCGGCGATTCTACGACTCCACATACGAGGCTCGCGAGTTCGATCCCCGGTCCGGACTAGCATAGGTATGTGCACTGAGTACTGGTGCATCCCAGAAAAGAATGAGTTGGTAAACTGATATGAATGCTTTCACGTTGAGGGCCATTAAATACAATGGACAAATAACTCTTTAGTATTCAATCACTCACCAGAAAAGCCTTAATTGAATGGTGTTACCATGAAGCCTTGGGTGTGGAGACATTTACCATAAAAGTAAGTAAAGATCAACAACCGGAATATAGCGCCTCTTGAATGATTGAAATCAAGAAGCATACTTTCAGTGAGTATAAGTGAATACGGATACCTTATCCTTATTAACTCGACATATTGATGAGGATACCCCATCATAACTTATTCGAGATTAGCTGTCCGCAAAGGCTCATCAGGGATGACACTTTCCGTTTAGACTGGATTTTCGTTTAGAAGAGACTTCTTTCGAACGAAATATTCCGTAAAAGCGGAAAGTGTCGCCCTGCGTAGCATGTGCGGACTGCACAGGCTAATCTAATACTTTTAGTGAGTATAAGTGAAGCAAAATCACTTACCGAGCGGGTTATCGATTCTGCCCGGGTCGTCGTAGACCCGCACGATAAACACGAGCATCATGGCGCAGATGAGCGCGGTGTTGAAGAAGGAGACGTAGAAAGTGGCGCCAATGCCTCCGATGAACGTGTACGTGCCGATAACGGCGGTCGTCAGCATCGTGGCGTACTCGACGCTCATCTCGCGCGTGAGGCCTGACAGCACTGCCGAGCCGCCTGACATATATAGAGGGATGGAGTGACATATATACATCAACGAGGAGAGTAGATCGACGCTATTCTCGCGCGTGAGGCCGGACAGCACTGCCGAGCCGTATGACATAAAAAAATTGATGGAATGACATGTATACATCAACAAAAGGCGTAGCTCGACGCTCATGTAATGCGTGAGGCCGGACAGCACTGCCAAGCCGCCTGACATATAGAGAGTGATAGTATTACAATTATACATCAACGAGGGGCGTAGCTCGACGCTCATGTAATGCGTGAGGCCGGACAGCACTGCAGAGCCGCCTGACATATAGAGAGTGATAGTATGACAATTATACCTCAACGAGGGGCGTAGCTCGACGCTCATGTTATGCGTGAGGCCGGACAGCACTGCCGAGCCGCCTGACATATAAAGAGTGATGAAATGACCTTTATACATCAACGCGAGGCGTAGCTCGACGCTTGGCACGCCTACAATATGAACTCGCATAGACTGTGTTCGTTTCAGATGAATACCGAATTAAATCCTTTGTTTGGTGTTTTGAGGTTTTAAGTCCTTCTGCACCTCTGACTTCATTATGTTAGGACTAATAATTCACTGATAATGGACCCCTATATTTCAACGATGGACGTACCCGACGCTTATATCGTGTGGATCAGATTTTGTAAAGACATATTTCGGAGAAGAGTTGGGCATCATATATTTTTATCAGCAACCATCTTAGTTCAATTACGTCAAGAAACAACACTTGCTGTAATGTGCGCCCAATAATTTTATATGAATGATCACAGAGAAATGCGTTCTCATCTGGTCTCTAGTTGCGGACTCATGAATAACTGTGCTGTATATTCCAACTTTTTATAATCTTGTTAATCCTATAACCTATGGGCAAATCTTTAAAGTAAAACAACACTAACCCTAAATAACATTCCTCCCGGAAACGAAACTGCTGATAAAATTCCATTAAAATGTGGCCAGTTGTTGTTGAGAAATTGCTCTACATCAAATATTGCTCAGTCCAATTACTGTTGGAAAACAATATTAAACCAAAATATCGTGATTTAATGAACATATCCTTTTGTGATGAAGCTTCCATTCAGTTACATTGAATTCTTACCTGTATTTTAAAAGAAATAGAGCGCACAAGAATTGTGCTCAAAGTGATTATTTTATCATTCTATACTCCATATTATAAGTCCCATTACTCTAGAATCATTCATTTGAGAATAACTTCCTGGTTAAATACTTTCATCCACTCGATAATGAAGCTGTCCGTAAAATCTATTTGAATTCTCGCCAGAAGTCGTGTACGGAAGGACAGACAGACGGACGGACAAAATACTGACTATATGCCTATAAATTATTCATTGGAACAGAATAACTTGCATATATGTGAATATTCTTACCAAGCATAGAAGTGGCGGTAACGATAACGTTTGTGAGTAGCGCGTAGAAGACGTACACCTTATGCGTGTTGGCGCCGTAACGGGCCCTGATGACCTGCAGGAACGTCTTGGCGCCCGGGGCTCGAACCTTCAGCTGCACCGAGACCATGGAGAACAACAAAATCTGGATTGTAAACCCTGCCGCGTACCAAAATGGTCCACTTATGCCGTACTGAAATTATAAACAGGTACGATGTGCGCGTATGTAGATAAGAAAATAACATGTGTGGGTGTGTCTGTAAGAAATCTGACCATCGTACACGAACATAAAAAAACTGCTATCTCGAACCATTCAGCCTGGTTCGTCATCACTTTCATCTGCTACATCACACGACTCAATCTGCTACGTCACACCACTCAACCTGCTACTTAACAAAAATCACCCTTCTACATCAGGCTACTCAACATGTTAAGTCACAACACTCACCCCTCTAAGTCACAACATTAATAGAACTACGTCACGCTACTCACCCTCCTACATCAAAACACTCAACCTGCAACGCCACACCATTCACCGTGCTGCGTTACATCACTCTCACACTATTACGCCACACTTCTCACCGTGCTAAGTCACAACATTCAACCGCTACGGCACAACACTTAGCCTGCTACGTCACACTACACACTTTCCTGCATCAAAACACTTAATTTACTACGTAACAACACTCATCATACCAAGTCACTACGCTCACTCAACTACACGTACGTCACAGTGCTGATTTTGCTACGTCACGCTAATCACCGTGCTAAGTCACAATACTCAACCAGCTACTTCGAAACACTCAACCTGCTACGTCACAACACTCAACCTGCTACGTCACAACACTTAACGTGCTGTGTCACAATACTCACCGTTCTACGAATAAACACTCAACAGGCTACGTCACAATACTAACCCTTCAACATCACAACACTTAACTGCTACGTCACAATATTCACCATGTTTCCCTGCTACGTCACAATACTTGCCCTGCTACGACATGATGATCTCAATGTTACGTCACACCACTTCCCCTGCTACGTAAAAACACTCACAACACGCTGCTTCCTTACACACCTAAACATGCTAAGTCACAATGCTCACCCTGGTACGTCACAACAGTCATCCCGATACGTAAAAACACTCAACCTGCTACGTTACAATACTCGGAAAATAACGTCACATTATTCACTCGCTATGTCACATAACTCACTCTGCTATGTCACAGCACTCAATTCGCTACGTCACAAGGATTAACCTGATACGTCATATCACTCATCACAATACGTCAAAACACTCGCCCCGCTACGATACAACACACATATCGCTACGTCACAACGATTCCCCAGCAATGTCACAAAACTCACACGTTTACGTCACAACACTCAACGTTCTACGTTACTACACTTAAAGGGGCCGTCCAACAGATTGGTAAATTGACAAAATTAAAAAAAGTTGTTTCATATTCGCAAATTTTCGCGTGTGTTATGATATTTTTGAGGAAATAGTAATACTGACCATTTACAATGCTCTTAAATATCCATTATATGCATCTTTTGACGATTTGAAAACCTCAAAATCATAAAGCGTCGTTCGACGCGAAACGATTGAATAATTTGGAAAGTTCTGTTATTGTCGCTATATTTTGTAAAACTACGAGGATTGCTTATATATGGTATAAAATACGGCTATCGTACATACTTGTCAGGATGGCCGAGCGGTCTAATTGGTTTTTACTCCAGGACCCCGATGGTCACTGGTTCGAGCCCTGATGAGGTTTACTTTTTTTTCCCTTTTTAAATTGTATTCTTGTTTTTTAACTGCAGATTTTTAGGTCAAATGTTTGANTGTCACAAAAAATCACTCCGAAACATCACAACACTTTACATGCTGCGTAACAACACTCACGGTGCTACATCATAAACCTGAACCTTCTATGTCACAACACTAAACCTGCTACGTAACAATACTCACCAAATTACGTCACAATACTGCCCCTCCGCTATGTTATATAACTCACCCGGCTACGTCACCACTTTTAATCCGCGAACAATGATTAACACGATGCGTCATATCAATAATCACAACACGTCACAACACTCAACCTGCTACGTCATATCATCTCCCGGCTATATCTAAACACTCGCTCCGCTACTATACAACACTCAAATCGCTACTTCACAACAAACCCCAAACAATGTCACAAAACTCACACTGTTACGTCACAACAATCAACGTACTACGTAACTATACTTACCGTTCTACGTCACAACACCCACCCCGATACGTAACAAAACTCACCGTTCTACGTCTCCACAATCAACTTGTAACGTCACAACATTCACACTTATACGCAACACCTTTTACTGTAGTACTTCACAACACTCGCCCTACTACATCACTCAACGTACAACATCACAACGCTCACTTCGTCAACGAATTCACACTTCTTCGTCACAGCACTAAACGTAATATGTCATAACGCTCGCAACGTCAACGAACTCCTACCTCTACGTCAAAGCACTCAACGTAGTACATCACAACGCTCACTACGTCAACGCACTCCTACCTCTACGTCACAGCACTCAACGTACTACATCACAACGTTCACTACGTCAACGCACTCCTGCCTCTACGTCACAGCACTCAACGTACTACGTCACAACGCTCGCTACGTCACAGAACTCATCGTAATACGTCAAAACATTCAACCCGCTACGTCAAAACACTCATAATTGTACGTCACCCCTGTTACGTCACGTTTCCCATCCTGCTACGTAAAACAAACTCACCATATTCGTCACTATATTCTCAATATTATGTCACAAAAAATCACTCCGAAACATCACAACACTTTACATGCTGCGTAACAACACTCACGGTGCTACATCATAAACCTGAACCTTCTATGTCACAACACTAAACCTGCTACGTAACAATACTCACCAAATTACGTCACAATACTGCCCCTCCGCTATGTTATATAACTCACCCGGCTACGTCACCACTTTTAATCCGCGAACAATGATTAACACGATGCGTCATATCAATAATCACAACACGTCACAACACTCAACCTGCTACGTCATATCATCTCCCGGCTATATCTAAACACTCGCTCCGCTACTATACAACACTCAAATCGCTACTTCACAACAAACCCCAAACAATGTCACAAAACTCACACTGTTACGTCACAACAATCAACGTACTACGTAACTATACTTACCGTTCTACGTCACAACACCCACCCCGATACGTAACAAAACTCACCGTTCTACGTCTCCACAATCAACTTGTAACGTCACAACATTCACACTTATACGCAACACCTTTTACTGTAGTACTTCACAACACTCGCCCTACTACATCACTCAACGTACAACATCACAACGCTCACTTCGTCAACGAATTCACACTTCTTCGTCACAGCACTAAACGTAATATGTCATAACGCTCGCAACGTCAACGAACTCCTACCTCTACGTCAAAGCACTCAACGTAGTACATCACAACGCTCACTACGTCAACGCACTCCTACCTCTACGTCACAGCACTCAACGTACTACATCACAACGTTCACTACGTCAACGCACTCCTGCCTCTACGTCACAGCACTCAACGTACTACGTCACAACGCTCGCTACGTCACAGAACTCATCGTAATACGTCAAAACATTCAACCCGCTACGTCAAAACACTCATAATTGTACGTCACCCCTGTTACGTCACGTTTCCCATCCTGCTACGTAAAACAAACTCACCATATTCGTCACTATATTCTCAATATTATGTCACAAAAAATCACTCCGAAACATCACAACACTTTACATGCTGCGTAACAACACTCACGGTGCTACATCATAAACCTGAACCTTCTATGTCACAACACTAAACCTGCTACGTAACAATACTCACCAAATTACGTCACAATACTGCCCCTCCGCTATGTTATATAACTCACCCGGCTACGTCACCACTTTTAATCCGCGAACAATGATTAACACGATGCGTCATATCAATAATCACAACACGTCACAACACTCAACCTGCTACGTCATATCATCTCCCGGCTATATCTAAACACTCGCTCCGCTACTATACAACACTCAAATCGCTACTTCACAACAAACCCCAAACAATGTCACAAAACTCACACTGTTACGTCACAACAATCAACGTACTACGTAACTATACTTACCGTTCTACGTCACAACACCCACCCCGATACGTAACAAAACTCACCGTTCTACGTCTCCACAATCAACTTGTAACGTCACAACATTCACACTTATACGCAACACCTTTTACTGTAGTACTTCACAACACTCGCCCTACTACATCACTCAACGTACAACATCACAACGCTCACTTCGTCAACGAATTCACACTTCTTCGTCACAGCACTAAACGTAATATGTCATAACGCTCGCAACGTCAACGAACTCCTACCTCTACGTCAAAGCACTCAACGTAGTACATCACAACGCTCACTACGTCAACGCACTCCTACCTCTACGTCACAGCACTCAACGTACTACATCACAACGTTCACTACGTCAACGCACTCCTGCCTCTACGTCACAGCACTCAACGTACTACGTCACAACGCTCGCTACGTCACAGAACTCATCGTAATACGTCAAAACATTCAACCCGCTACGTCAAAACACTCATAATTGTACGTCACCCCTGTTACGTCACGTTTCCCATCCTGCTACGTAAAACAAACTCACCATATTCGTCACTATATTCTCAATATTATGTCACAAAAAATCACTCCGAAACATCACAACACTTTACATGCTGCGTAACAACACTCACGGTGCTACATCATAAACCTGAACCTTCTATGTCACAACACTAAACCTGCTACGTAACAATACTCACCAAATTACGTCACAATACTGCCCCTCCGCTATGTTATATAACTCACCCGGCTACGTCACCACTTTTAATCCGCGAACAATGATTAACACGATGCGTCATATCAATAATCACAACACGTCACAACACTCAACCTGCTACGTCATATCATCTCCCGGCTATATCTAAACACTCGCTCCGCTACTATACAACACTCAAATCGCTACTTCACAACAAACCCCAAACAATGTCACAAAACTCACACTGTTACGTCACAACAATCAACGTACTACGTAACTATACTTACCGTTCTACGTCACAACACCCACCCCGATACGTAACAAAACTCACCGTTCTACGTCTCCACAATCAACTTGTAACGTCACAACATTCACACTTATACGCAACACCTTTTACTGTAGTACTTCACAACACTCGCCCTACTACATCACTCAACGTACAACATCACAACGCTCACTTCGTCAACGAATTCACACTTCTTCGTCACAGCACTAAACGTAATATGTCATAACGCTCGCAACGTCAACGAACTCCTACCTCTACGTCAAAGCACTCAACGTAGTACATCACAACGCTCACTACGTCAACGCACTCCTACCTCTACGTCACAGCACTCAACGTACTACATCACAAAGTTCACTACGTCAACGCACTCCTGCCTCTACGTCACAGCACTCAACGTACTACGTCACAAAGCTCGCTACGTCACAGAACTCATCGTAATACGTCAAAACATTCAACCCGCTACGTCAAAACACTCATAATTGTACGTCACCCCTGTAACGTCACGTTTCTCACCATGCCACGTCACAACATTAAAAGCTGTTATTTACCTTGCTGGTGACGGTGCATGATACCAAGAGAGTGGCGGCCCAGGTCCACTGAGAGACGATTGTCGTCGCAGTCAGGCCGACACTCACCTTCCCGCCGGCGTCGAAGGCGGTGTCGAGTGTGTTCTACAATAACAAAAGGTATGTTTGTGCAAAACAGCCGTCAAAGTTGTTTTGCTTGTTAATAATGATTCTACATCAACATGGACGTTTCATGGACCAAATGACTCAGGCGGATGAAATTGAGTGCTAAACTATAGGATGCCATGT
Organism: Dreissena rostriformis; assembly: GCA_007657795.1. Lineage (NCBI taxonomy): Eukaryota > Metazoa > Mollusca > Bivalvia > Myida > Dreissenidae > Dreissena > Dreissena rostriformis. Next base: position 23,275 of record VMBQ01009755.1, read on the forward strand.
ATTCAAACCTTTTGGTGTCGCCTGACTATGGTCAGGGGTAATATAGGTGTTACTTCGTCGGCGGCGTCGTCCGCGGCGGCGTCGTCCGCGGCGGCGTCACACTTTTCGAAAAAGGCTCATAACTTCTGTGTCCCTTCAGATACTGCTTTCAAATTTGGTATGCATGTATATCTGGACAACACCTTTCCATACCTTTCCATGCGCATACATTTTTTTAACCCTGTGACCTTGAACTTGAGGTCAGCGTTCAGAAATCTGCGACCGCGATTCGAAATCTGCGACCGCGATTCGAAAAAGGCTCATAACTACTGTGTCCCTTCAGATATTGCTTTCATATTTGGTATGCATGTGTATCTGGACAACACCTTTCCATGCGCATACAATTTTTTACCCCTGTGACCTTAAACTTGAGGTCAGCGTTCAGGTTTCGAAATCTGCGACCACGATTCGAAAACAGGCTNTTGAGCTTTACTTTAAACATTATTTTTTTTATAGATTTTTGTATGCCCCCAGCGTTTGTCCTGTCCGTCCGTCCATCCGTACGAAAATCTTGGTTAACCCATTTTGACCTTTCTTCTGACATCAATACCGCTTGCTACAGAGCTTTGATACTTGCATGAATGTTGTCTCTCATCACCCTCTACACACCAACATCACCCAACCTCATTTTGACCTTGACCTTATTTTGGACTTAGACTTATTGAAATGGGCCAATTTCTTGGTTAACCCATTACCATCAGGCGACACATCCAACTCGCGGAGTTCTAGTTCTTAGTTGATACTTGATTTTGTTTAATTTAATCGTGCCTCCGAAATTTACGGTTCTGGTGTTATGGCCTGTACATAACATTAACCATTTTGTACTTAATCTTAATTAAATTGAAACGCATTCTCTTGTATTCTATTTAATTTGAATCGTGCTGCTATGATGTTTATTATTATTTACAGTTTAATGTTTTGTGAATAATTCTGCGCCAAGTGTGAGATTTGAAGTTCCTTAAAACCGGTTTAAATCCCGACTGCTTTGCATTGACCGATCCAAGGCGGTGATCTGAATTTATTTCATTGTGTGGGTTTGTTGTGCACTTGTTTGTCATGTGTTGTACATTTTATTTTTCCTCTTCATTTGGCAATTAGTTCCTTGCCTTCAATTTAGGACCGTATAATATGAACCTAATGGCACCACCTTTAAGGGAAACTTTCCCACGTAAGATAACAGTCCTTTTTTTTTTCAAATATGTAATCGGGCTATTTTATCTTTGAAATGCGTACATACATTTTCCTGCGAGTTCACTGATTTCTGTCAAAACCTATTATTTACTCCAGGGAGGTTGTGCGAGTTTGCTGAATCTGGTTCGTGTGCCTTTATAATTATTAACTAGTAGATAAAGTATTTGATAAATTCATTGCCATTCTCCTTACATACATTTTTTCGTGACAATAGGTGAATACCATCCATTATTCACACATTAAACTCATACGAAACAACCTGTAAATAATTGTAAATATAGAAAAAAATATACTTTGAAGTTTTTTTTATATTAAATAGCGAAATCCGTTCATTTTAAAACGATGCAATCTGTATTGATCGGTTTAAAGTGAGTATGCACGATTTTATATGTGTTAAATTGTAATATATTGATAAAAAATATGTTACAATAACACAAAATAGGCAAGAAAAAATATACATTGAAGACGAATTTCAAAAAATGCAGCAAAGACAAATTAGCGCCCCGAGCCGATTGTGACGAAGATATTTCGTACATATTTTCCTACAATAATCGAAGCATTCGTCTTTTTATTAGGATCGGAGTTAGTGTTCGTGTATCGTATGAATAGGTATTTTTGTCTCTCCTGATTTTTTACAAACGCGAGAGTCGACAGGCGATATTATTACAGCAATATTTGAATAGTACAACTATCGCGTGTCGCTTCGTGTATCGCGCAAAATACGATATTTTGCGCGATACTCAAAGCGACACACGGTATTTTGCGCGATACACGAAGCGACACACAATATTTTGCGCGATCCAAAAAGCGACACGCGATATTTACCACAATAAATCGCCTTTTGGGCTACCTACACAAGGGCGATATTTCGTGGTACATTCTCGCGCGTCGCTTCGTGTATATTCCAAGAAAGAGTTCAATAAAAATGAACGTGCATAAACGCGCGATGTAGCAAACTCTTGGCAAACAAATAATTGTTGCATTATGCAACACAGTTAAACCACGGTAGGTATGCAATTGTTATACTTAGGTTCACAAAATGTTAACGTTTTGTAAAAGTGGCATTTGGTACAACGTTCACTGTATGTAAAAATACATATGACGTCAATGTGAGTATTCTCTCAATTAATAAAACCGTCGTCATTTAAAACTATGTTGATGCGCTGACGTCACGCATGTTCTTATATTATTCAGACGAGTTATAATATTAAGTCGTGGTTGAATCAAACACATTTAAAGGGACTGTAAACCACGAATGACGAAAAAAAGAAAAGTTCTAAAATACCGATTTTTTTTTTACAATTATTAGTTTATATTGATTAAAATATCACGACATGTATATAACATTACTTGAAAAAAGTTTTTTTTATATTTTTACTTTATTTTTTCATTTATTTATTTTTACTGGGTATGTATACCAGGTTTTTTTTTGTAGTAGCCGTGTTACTACTACTTCAGTGGCCGGGCAGCGTACGGTGGAAGGTCGACTACCAGTTAACAATAAATGACGCAAGTAGATTGATCATCATCGTCACGTGGTAAACCCAGGAATGCAAATTATGCATACGAAGTGAATTGTATTTATTTTATATATAAAATGATCAATCTACTTATTTATAGTGTGTATATCGTTATGTCACCTTTTTTCGCGATGTACTTTCGATTTCACATCGCGAAATTTTATTACCGAATATACTGAATATATGAACTTTTTTCAAGTAATGTAATATACCAGCCGTGATCTTTTAATCAATATAAACTAATAATGCTTACACATAATGCACAATTTCCGAAAATTAATTAAAATTAATTATACAATATAATAAAAGTTTTCTCCAAATGTAATATTGTGCATGCAAATATGTACCATTAACAAAATTGGTTTAAATTTGTTTGCCTTAAGCTATTGCGCCTGCATCGCCCACGGTAATGATTCTTAACATGGAAACGGACATTGAACGGGCTAGCCAGCTCAGTTGGTACAGCCCCGGGCCACAACAACGAGAATCCCGGACCTGCCATATTACTTGTGTAGTCATTGTCCCCCTACATCTGAAGTAGGGAAAATGTCATTTTACCCATTTATGCCTAGCGTCTAGAAAAAAAGGCCTTGGCAAACAGCGTAGACCCAGATGAGACGCCGCATGATGCGGCGTCTCGTCAGGGTCTGCGCTGTTTGCTGAAAGAAATTTATGTTAGAAATATTCTAAATATAGAAATAAATATACTAGACATCCCTAATTTTGGAAATACATTGATCCAATTTAGAAGGATGGGAGAGTCCACTTGGCAAATGTTAATTAAGTACGTGTACCAAGTAAACCAGCTTACCCAGGGAAAGAGCGAGTAGACTAACTGTCCGCCGTGAAATGAACAAGGAAAACGACGAAAATACAAACAAACACGCGAACGCCAAATCAACAAGGGTGGTTAACACACCAAATCCCGACGAATACTTTGGTCTCACGATAAAAATTAAATATGAACATTTTTCAAACGCATACCTTATCCTTGTAGATGTTCTTTCTAAGAAAGACGAAAAGCACAGCAACGAGGGTGGTGAACACGCCGATCCCTGTCGAGAGCAGCAGCGTCTCCCAGCGCTCGATTGATGGCGCGAGGCCTTGTCGTATGGTCACGTTACCACGTGGCAGCAGACTCTGACACGTGCTCGTGTTGAAAATGTACCCGGGCATTTTTGTCTTCAAACGTCGCCCGCTGGGTCCCACATTGCCTGTGTAGTGTTCTGAAATCTTCTTGGCTCAAAGATGTGAACCTATCTTTTGGTCTGTTAACTTGAGACCCAAATAAAACTAATTTTAAAAACAATGTTATAATAAGACATATGTAAACTATTAAAGCAAACACATTTGTTTACAATTAACATGTATTTTAAAAGGTTAACAATTAAGTCATATAAATAATTTGATCCAAAAACTAACGGCTGTTAGCTTAACTGGTCGTTAAAGTTTTGAGCAACCGGGCCCAGCGTAGAAGAACAGCACCCGTAAATAATAAGATTGAATATATTTAATATATTTAATAAAAAAATGAATTATTGTTTTACTCCGTTTTGAGCAATTAATATATACAAATACATTTAATGAACCTCCGCAAATTATAAATAGTGTATTTGACACGATAATAAACGTAATTAGTCGTTATGTATAAATATATTTAATGAACCTCCGCAAATTGCAAAAATGTATATTTGAGGCGATAATAAAAGTAAGAATTCGTTTGATAAACAATGACAAACAATTTGCAAGAACAAAGCCGATATTTCGAATGTAGTTGATGTTTTCGTTTAATTATATAAACACATTTGCAACAACTTAGGGAATAGTTTAAGGATATCGTTTTACATAACGTCCCACCTATTCAACAATTCATAATATGGACTACGAAAAATAATTTCTTAACTAATAGTCACATTGTGTGCTATCCATATGCAATTTGATGACGGTAGTTTCGACGAAAATACAAATAATTCATTCAAATATAATTAATCGAATTATCTATTACATATTTCACTGGTTTAATGACTTTATTTTTTATTCTAACCGTCTTTATTTACCAGATCGTTACGTGTTTGCTAAATAGTAGAGTCTTCAAGCCCTATCAAGTTCTATTAAATTAGAAGAGTCTTCAAGCCCTATCAAGTTCTATTCAATTAGTAGAGTCTTCAAGCCCTATCAAGTTCTATTCAATTATTAGTAATCCTGGATTTAATCAGGCCAATCACGCTTGTCCGTCTCTCATGAATCACGAACACATATAATTCCTGTATTATAGTCACATTTTAATATTCAGGACCATTAACTATCTCTTGACATCCGCATCACCTAGCATATAAACCATGCGAATGACACGGTCATGAGGCTGTAGATGCTGTCCTGTATTATTGACCACGATACATCAGTGCCTCATGCCTCAGAAATAACAGTAACCAAGAGATGGATTCTTCATCGTCATATAGATTCTTGTAAACTTGGGTTACACATATAATTGGGAAATCTTGATTCAATTAGTAACTATTTGAACATTTTAAATACATTTGTACATTACATTTTCTGCGTAATCAATTTGTTTTGTTAAGAATTGTTTAAATATGAAAAGATAAAAGTAATTATTAATATTTAAATACATATGCTTAAAATGGTACATACACGGAACAATCACAGAGAAACTGAATTATTTTATGAATCCGAGAAGTTTACTTTTTTAATATGAAAGTTCCGTCGAATTTGTAATTCACAACTGACACACTAATGTTGCAATTTGATTTAACGTGGTTTTACTTCTTGTTTGACTGTCACTTTCTGGTTTTACACACAGCCTACCCCTAAAAGCATCTTGTACAATTACTGTTGTAACGTTGCGCATTTTTTTCGCCGTTTTTATGCCCCTGAAGGTGGGTATATAGTGATCGAACTGTCCGTCTGTCCTTCCGTCCGTCCGTCCGTATGTCTGTCTGTCCGTCTTAAATTCCGTCACACTTTGCGTTTAGGTTTCGAAAAATGTGGAAAAACACTGCGTTTAGGTTTACAAAAATGTTGAATAGGGGGGCATATGTCATCCTATGGTGACAGCTCTTGTTCATTAATACTTCCTCCATAAGATACCCAACATTGTTTACGTGTTTATTTATTTATTCAATAAATGTTTAAACTGTCTTAAGATGTACAAATCTTCTTTACCAAAAGTATCGTGTATCCTGGGTATTCTGACTTAATAGAATTAATTGAAGTTTTACTACAATCTAATGCTTATATGCTTATATGCTTGAACACAAAAACATATACAATAAAAATAGTATACGTTAAATCTCTTGAACATTTAACTTGCAAAGGTACGTACAAAGCTGTGTAGCATTTTAATAAATAATAGTCTTCTATAATGAGTTAAGTGCCAATTCATTTTAAGTGATGTTTTAATGTGATGTGTATGTGAATATGATGTATTGATGAGACTGGAATTAACTATAAACTAAAAATACACACAATCAAGCATTATTTAATGAATAAATATTGTATCTGAAATCGTATGTTATTAAGAATGATTACAGGGTGTAGGTTAAAGTGCAGACGAACTTTCTATGACAAAGCCATATATTATCAGATTTTCCATTGTAAGCGTTCATCTATCCTTTACTCGCACCACCAATGACACGTAGATTAATATATGAGTCGCGCTCTGAGAAAAGGGGTTTAAATCATGTGCGCAAAGTGTCGTCTCAGATTAGCCTGTGCCGCTTGTATTGTATTATTCGTTTAATGGAAGACGCTTCTTGACGAAAATCCAGTTTAGGAGGAAAGTGTCGTCCCTGATTAGCCTGTGCGGACTGGACAGGCTAATCTGGGAAGACACTTAACGCAATTTCCTTTAAACCCCCTTTTCACAGAGCGAAGCTCATATATTTTACGTCTTATAAAACTGACAATACTTGATGCCTTGTTAATTTTATAGTGAAAGTCGCTATTTATTTCCAGCGATCTAAATTTTCTTACATGTCCATAGATGGTGCCGAACTTCTTATGGTCAATTGAATATTCGGGGCAAATATGTTTTTGTAAAAATATTTATGTAATTAAAGAAAATGATTTGTTTGTACTTTTTTTCTTAAAACATTGTTTAATTTGAGCTTTAAGGTATAGTATGAGTAAAAAGAGTAACTAAGTTTAAAACTAAATATTCAGCGCTTGAGAACAACCGGGTTAAATGCATGTGTGTAACAAATCGTTTCAAATTAGCCTGTGCAGTCCACACAGGCTATTCAGGGACGACACTTTCCGCCTTTATGGA
>VMBQ01009756.1:0-11502 GCA_007657795.1 Dreissena rostriformis
GACCTTGGAATTCTTCGCGGGAGAAGCGGGCCGTTTTCACCTTTGTGAAAATGTCAAAACCCGTTTTCGCGCCAAAACTGAGATTGGCCATTTTCGCCGGGAGGGGATGATATGTAATATGTATATGTTTAAGAAGTTCTATAACTCTGCAGTTCTACATGTAGGAGTAAGCACCCATGTAGTCATTGGCAATACACACATGTAGTTACCTTCCCTGCAAACAGGCGACCAGAGTTTTCTCCCTTTTATGACTTCAAATAGCCTTAGAATCTCCTCCACAAAGTCACTCACATTATAGACGTGCATATAATTATGAATTTGTGACCGCATGGTTGGTTTCAGGCATCATCCAAGGTCAACAGGTCATAGTGAAATCATCAGTCATCATCCCTCATCATCATCTCTCCATCCGTAAGACATGCATCATGTACTCTGTGTTGTACTTAACAACAGATTATCCATGAACAGATTTTATTAACTCCAGTCATTGGTGTTTTATTCTGTATCCAAAGGAATGCTTGTTGTGTGTTGTGCTTTCGGTGATGGGAAAATTCTTTACATACGTATGTAAATATTTATAACTGAATGTGTTGTTAAACTTATTTAGAAACTAGTTATGTGGAACAGAACATACTACATTTCTTGAATCTATTATGGTACTGATTGGAAATATCTGGAACATTGAAATGAAAGACTGATATTGTCAGGTTCAACTTTCCATCATTACTGCTCAACATATTTTTTTTCAACTTTAAAAACTTGTCCGTTAATTGCTGAATTATTGCATGCCTGGTTTGGCGGTTTTTATTATCTTAATATATTGTCCGTTGAAATGCAGTTTGGACTGTTAACATTTTTTCTGCCTATATATAGTTGTCACGTAAAGCATATGAAAACATTTAAAAGAAAACATATATAATTATTTCTTAAAATTCATTATTATATGACATTATTGTATAAGTTACTAACTAGAACTCGGAGCGAGCGAGGGAGAAATAAATAGTCTAGTTATGTAGTTATTCGCGGAATAAGACGGTTTCTTATATAACTCATATATGGACGAATTTGTGAATGTAAAACTGTTGTATATTTGGATAACTAAATTATACATAAAGAAGTTGAAACAGAAATTAAATTGGACTTGAATTCATCCATGACTTTGTTGTACATTTCATCACACGTTATTATACGGATGACTAGACAATATTAGAATGGAACCTACTTGCAATATTCTCCATGTAATAAATAACATCCACTCAAGTAATACGTTTCACGTTATTACGGCAAATTGCGCATGGTGTTGTTAATTCAACGAACTATGGGACAATAGTGCTTCTTGCTTACTCAATGAATTATCATGGAGTACCAAAACAAAAGTATTTGCATTAATCGTGGTGTTCTACTTTCCCAATGTCGGCATCAGGGCTTGGTAGATTTTTTTGCAGTAGGCTTATTTTTCAGGAATGGCTTGATGGATTTCATTCAAACTAAAATCATATATTCCCATAACACATGGTGTCAATAATGACTGTATAGTTTAAAGATGTTTTGCCGTGTTTTGTTGACAGGGTTCTGTAGAGGACCAGGTAACACTTGTCTAAGGCAGTGTTGCTTCTTTCTTACAGCTTTTGTGCATGCTTTGTTAGCAGCTTTGTTTTCTTGAAAATTATATTGATGTTTGCAACTTTTAAATATTGTTTGTGTTGTTTGTGTGCATTTTGTGGATGCGGTGAGTTTTCAGCTTAAACATGCTTTTACAGCTTAAACATGCTGTTTAGTTCGTAAGATAAATGCATGCACTTTAACCAATCTAAGTAAATCCAAATGCTGAAGCCGCTGCTTTTAAAAAAAAATCTTTTGACGTATTTGAGCTGAAATTTAGTCAAAAACACTGTATGAGTCATGAACACTATAATCTTTAACAATAGCTTTAACCCTTTGCATGCTGGGAAATTTGTCGTCTGCTAAAATGTTGTCTGCTAAATTTCTAAAATTAGCGTCTCATCTGGATCCAAACTGTTTGCAAAGGCCTTCAAAATCCGGTTCCAGCGCTCAAAGGGTTAAATGTTTCTATTTAAGCTGAGTGTGTTTGTTTCTTGCTGCTTTCACCATTTTGCACATTTATGTTTGTATTGTCATTGTTTATTATTCATGAAGGTCAATGTTTAGTAATTGTTTCAAACTGAACCTGTTTTGGTCACCTCTAGTAGTCATGTCTAAGTAGAATTATTCAGTCAGAAATAGAAGTTATTATATTCACGGATACAAAGTAAAGGGGGTATACTGGAATCACATTTTCTGTCTGTCTGTAGACACAACTATTCCACAGGCATTCTTCTACGCTTTTCAACATGTAACATTCAAACTTGCAGGTATTGTTCCTTAAGATATGAAGTTGTGCATGTGCAATTTTTATCATCCTGTTATGTTATGCCATTTTTTCGATTTAGATTTTCTGTAACATTATTATTTATTAATACTATATACTGTACATACTCTACTTATCAAATTATGGCTCTGGGGTAGTGGGGTAATAACTGGCCACACCCCAATGTGTTATTGATATAATCTTAGTTACAGGGAGTTAAATATTTAAAAACATATTTCTTGCTCTGAAATCGCAAGGTCAAAAGGTACAAATGGTATGTAAGATAGTTTTATGGTTCTCTTGAAACTTGTTTTAAAACAATTCTTGGGTCAAAACTGGCCAAGTTCATGGTGCCAAGTTTTCATTTTTACAACTTGCTACATATTACTTTTTGCAGTGTTGGGGGTATTCGTTGACAGTGATGAAGTGACAAGTTCAGGATTGTTTTTGAATAATTTGGGGCATTTTACTAATTTGTTCTACATTATTGTTTGTGTCTTTTGTATATTGTGTTTCTCGAATAGTGGTGGGGTAAAAAAAACTTTTTAAATGACGTTGTGCATTTTAATAGTCGTAAACTGCACCTTACTGTATGCTGTTCTATTAATAAAATTTATGCAGTTTGATAACTAATCAGAATTGTTGCCTACCGGGACATTCTGTATCATTTGCAGCCTTAAGAAATCTGACTTTATTTGTTAAAAAGAAAACAGCGAAATTAACTACTCATGATTGCTATTTCCAGAATGAAGCCAACTGTTCCACTCCTCAAAAAGTTCCACTGGTTGGTAAATCAAATACACCCAAAGTTGGGAAAGTGAGCACCCCGTCGTCAACGGCCGTTAAGACCAGCGTGAGCACACCCACATCATGCCTGCTGAATGTCAAAGACAGTACGCCTACCTCCAACTCCAAAATGACACCTGTGAAACAGATGAGAAAGAAATAAACGGTCATGTGACACCTGTGCAACAATAAACTGTGACACCTGTACAACAATAAACTGATACACCTGTACAACAATAAACTGTGAAACCTGTACAACAATAAACTGTCATGTGACACCTGTACAACAATAAACTGTCATGTGACACCTGTACAACAATAATCTGTGACACCTGTACAACAATAAACTGTGAAACCTGTACAACATTAAACTGTGACACCTGTACAACAATAAACTGTCACGTGACACCTGTACAACAATAAACTGTGACACCTGTACAACAATAAACTGTGACACCTGTTAGGCTGTACAACAGATGAGGAAGAAATAAACTGTGATGTGATGTTGGTGCTCCGTTGATGATTGTGAGGAACGATCCAGAAATAAGCAAACAGCTGGATGCTGTGCTTTGGAACTTTATTGCCCGGTTTTTATGCCCAATCTAAGTGCTCGTGAAATATCCAGAAAATATTAAGTTGCATGTAATGTTATTAGAATGGTTTGAAAATTAAAGTATGAATTGTACAAAATAACACCTTACACAGTACCGGTATATTGAAAATGTTTAATTTCTTTCCATTCCAACCTGCTATTTCTCAGCAACATCCTGTTCCTTCATGTGTCTGGAACTTTCCTTGCATTGGTCAGTAACTGAATTGTGATATTTTATAAACTGTTGTGATACCATTATTATTATTTTTTATTTAAAACTAACAGTATTACCCTCACAATTAAGTGATTGTTTAGAAAAAAAGGTGGCTGGCTTTCCTTAAAGTGGGTTTAACAACATCAGTCATAATACCAAATATAAAAATGAAACAAGTTCTGCCTATAAGTGTTTTGCAAAGCCTTACTCGATACTAGTCAATCAATGAAGATGAAAATCCGGGTTATTTGATTGGGTCAAAGTGGGGGGTGTCAAACAGGTGGTGTACGGTGGTAACTGTAGTTTGTATTGACATATCTTAATGCAACTTTGCATACAGCAAGCTTGCATGATTGGAATTTGTTGGGTTAAGTTCAATTTCTCTGTAACTATAAATAGTTAAACAGTTTCAGCTCAATTACTCAAATTTCAATTTAAAAAAAATTATTGCACAGAAATTTTGTAATTATGTTACTTATATGATGACCTAGCTTGGCACTGCATTTTGGGCCAGTGAGGTAAAGGTCAAGGTCACTGTTACTAAAAATAGAAAAAAAAATCCAGGCAATAACTATGAATTGACTTAACAGGGCCGGCTAGCTTTGTTGGTAGAGTGCTTGCCTACACCATCTGATAATGGTGGGTGCAATCCCTGGCCCGGCTACATAACTTGTGTGCGGCTTGGTCATGAAATAGTTTGTATGGCCATTCTCCCTTACTTCTCACTCAAATAGGGCAGTTTTCAGTTACAGGCCTTAGCATGTGCACTTAGTACTTTGACAACCAGATAGGCCAGGGCAAGTATGAGCTTGTAAACTGACCACCATGATATTCCAGCGAAAAATCCAAGCAAACAAACAAATAAACATTAACCAATATTGATGAAACTTGAGATATGGCCAGCTGGCTAGGAGACCAAGCCTTGGTATTGTAATTGGGTTTGGTCAGGTTAAGGTCAATGTCAAAAACTATGTCACCAGGTCAGGTCTTTGACCATTGGTGTTCCTTGAACTCAGGTGAGCAACTCATGGTCCTCTTGTTACTTTCAATAGTGTATATTATGTTTGTTTACGCTTTTTAAATTAAAACTATTAATTATGTACAATTGATGGCACTTATATGATGGATATGATGTGCTGAATGAGAAGAGCAGAATTTTTTATTGATTTGTAGATCTATTCTTGCTGATGTTGTGCTAACTGCTTGACTATAGTTTGAATATAGTGTACATAATGTGTAGAAGTATTTGCCAGTGAGCATTTATGTATATAGCAACTCGTTGTCTGCTGATGTTTTACTGCAATGTGTTCAAAGACAATGTGATTCATGCATATTTTAATGATATTGATCCTATTGACCAAACTGATGTTGTGCATTTTAGTTGCATAAAAAATCATTTTGATTTATAGCTCAGTGTTAACCTGACATCGTGCGGGATCAGAGATGTTTGCTGGATACATAACTGATATTTGTCTCATCGTAAATGTAAATGAGCCTCGCTCTGAGAAAACGGGGTTTAATGCATGTGTGTCAAGTGTCGTCCCAGATTGGCCTGTGAGGTCAACACAGGCTTATCAGGGACAACACTTTCCGCCTAAACTGGATTTTTGTAGAGAAGAGAATTCCTTTGAACGAAAAATTCCATAGAAGCGGAAAGTGTCGTCCCTGATAAGCTTGTGCTGATTAGCTTAGTCTAATCTGGGACGACACTTAACGCACATGCATTAAACCCCCTTTTCTCAGATCAAGGCTCAAATGTTTTATATTTCTAAACAAATGCTTCCTGCCTCCTAGTACATATGTTCGTTATGACATTGGGTTTTTATATGCCCTAACTTTTAGATTGGGGGGGATTGCATATGGATTTGCCATTGTCTGTCATTTTATCAGAAGGATATTTGTGTTGTTCGTAACTCAAAAAGTATTGCAGCTAGAGTGATGAAACAACAAACATTTTAAGAAGCATCTGAACTTGCGCATTTGTAAAAACAAATCATTTTTCCGACATTAGTGGAGTATTGAGACATTAATGAAATAATCAGGAGGGGTGTCCATGGTTATGGACACATGTCTAGTTGTAATTGCTTGTTTTTAGCTCACCTGAGCATGCTCATGGTGAGCTTTTGTGATCACCTTTTGTGTGTTGTATGTTGTCCGTCGTCAACATTTACCTTGTTAATACTTTAGAGACAACATTTATTGTCCGATCTTCATGAAACTTAGTCAGAAGATTTGTCCCAATGATATCTTGGACTAGTTCGAAACTGGTACCCGTCCACTGAAAAACATGGCTGCCAGGGGGAGGAGCATTTTCCCTTATATGTCTATAGTAAAATCTTGTTAAAACTCTAGAAGTCACATATATGATCCAATATTCATGAAACTTGGTCAGAACATTTGTTCTCATCATACCTTGGATAAGTTTGAAATTGTTGTGGTCTGTTGAAAAAACATGGCCGCCAGGGGGCAGGGCATTTTTCCTTTTACGGCTATAGTAAAACCATGTTAACTCTCTAGAAGAAGTCACATTTATAGTCCAATCTTCATGAAACTTGGTCGGAACATTTTTTCTAATGATAGCTCGGCTGAGTTTGAAAATGGTTATGGAAGTTCGAAAAGAATGGCCGCCAGAGGGCGGGGCATTTTTCCTTATATGCTATAGTAAAACCTTGTTATGAAACTTGGTCAGAAGATTTGTTCTCATGATATCTAGGCGGAGTTCGAAAATGGTTCCCGTTTGTTGAAAAATATGGCCGCCAGGGGCTGGGCATTTTTCCTTATATTGCTATAGTAAAACCTTATTAACTCTCTAGTTGATATTTTGGCCATGTTTGAAAATGGTTTTAGAAAGATCTCAAAAGTTGCTGTGAGCAGTTCAGGTCCCTTAAGTCTCAGGTGAGCGACCGTGGGCTTCTAGCCCTCTTGTTTTTACAGATTGGTGATAACCAATATGCCAAATGTTTCAATGAGAACATTGTTTTGTATTTTTACTTTCTGTTGTATTATATATGTAGCACTCTTTAGGCTACTTTATATCTATTATGGTTTATAACTTCTTACCATTCTCTGCAGCTTTTTTTGGCTTCCCTGAGCATGAATTGCTCATGATGTGCTATTTTGGTAACCCTGTGTTGTGTGCCATGTGTCTTCAACTAGTAGTATTAGCTTGATTCCAAACATAGCGGCCACACGTTTCATCCAATGTTGATGAAACTTTGTCTAGATATTGTTTATTTTGACAATATCTAGACAGAGTATGAAACTGGGTCTTATGCATCAAAAAACTAAGTCACAAGGTCAAATCTTTTCTTTTTAACTTGTTACCACTCGTATCTTGACAATATCTAGTTCAAATCTGGGTCTCGTTTGTCCAAAAATAAGGCCACATGGTCAATTCTTTGAACGATGGTGCTACTCTAGAAGCCATATTTATTACTCAATCTTATTGAAACTATATCAGAAGCTTGACAATATGTAGACCAATAGGAATCTTGGTCTTTTGTGCCCAAACATCAGGTCTTTTTTAACCACTCTTGAAGCCACATTTATGACTCAATCTTTATTAAATTTGGTCAGATTTTCTCTCTTGTTAATATCAATGTTTGTATTTAGGTAAATTTGGGTAAAAACTAGATCACCAGGTCGAGTCTTTTTTATTGGATAATAATCAGTTTGTTATTATTGTTATTAGATCTATATTTTAAATTTCAGTTCATTAAGTTCTTTTGGAGTTGGGGATTTGTGACAAGGGTTTTGAACATTTGAAAGTGTAGTCAACAAACTCAAAATTCCAAACGATCTTATCAAATTTGTGGTGCATACATAAGTACCGTTGTCACTCCACTCTATAAGTATCCTGTTCAGGTGTTTCGAGTAGATTGTTGCAAGTTGAAAATCGAAATTGGACAAATTCCATGAATAAAAAAGTTGGGATTCTTTGGATTATTCGTAACATAAAAAAAAATGTTTCCACTTTAATACCAGACTGACCATAATTTTTGGTACCATCCCTAAACTTGTTTTTGGTATTCCAGGTTAAGTTTTCTATCATATGTTTGCTTTATTTGATCATATTCTCAAAATAAACTAAGTATTTTCAAAATTAACTTAAACATATAAATAAATGTATAAAGATTTTTTTCCATTACCTTCATCTATTGTAGTTGGAAATAACTTGTGTATGATCATAGAAACCGCGACAAACGTTTGGCCGACTTTACTACCCTATTGTTTTGGCCTTAGTGGAATGTATGTAATAGAAGGATTGTTGGGGGCGATATATTGAATACCATTTCCACGCCAAAACAAGTTTTTAAGAGCCGGTTAAGTCAATAATTTGACAACTCTTTTGGTCAAGTGCAATTATTGCAGTGTTGAATGAAAAATAAAAAGAATTACTGTTATTATTTTTTTTTAAATACTTTAAAATCCTAGTGATGCTTATAGTTACTGTTTGTTTTGGGTAATATTTCAAGTGTTTTACATGCATGTGTTTCATGTGCTCAATAAAAGCGCTGTGGAATAAATCGTGTCAAACAAATAAACGAGTTGTTATTATTACCTCAATTACATCGATAATATTCTACTGCCAGTTGCATTATTTGAAACACAGATATTTTAACACATTGCGTAATGTCCACATGTGTTCCTTGTTTTGGTGGGCATACCGTTAACATTTGTGACAACGTCTACAAAATCAAATGAATATGAGCGTCTCTCTGTGAAAAGGGGGTTTAATGCATCTGCACAGGCTAATTTGGGACGACACTTTCCGCCTTCACTGGATTTCTGCTAAGAAGAGACTTTCTTTAAACGAAAAATATCATAAAAGCGGAAAGTGTCGTCCCTGATAAGCCTTTGCGGACTTTAAACATGCATTAAATTCTTTTTCACAGAGAGAGGCTCATATGATGATGATATTTGCACAGTGTTGATGAAAACTGAATCTGTGTGTGTATTTCGAAGTTTATGAGGTCCTTCCACGTTTGAGGCTGCATTGTGTTAGGACCCGGAGTGTGTCCCTGCACTCTTATCTAATTAGTTACATGTATTTACCTGCAACTTTAACTCACAAAAATTGGGACACATTTGAATTATAACTTCACTTTTCAGCCATTTGTTGTTTTACTAAAAGATATTAAAGACATTACCGGTAAATTCCATCCCCAAGACTTTCAGGGTCAGTGCTGGGTTGTAAATCGTCAGTGGAAGACGGAATGTACTATTAATAAACGCATAATGTTGATAACACAGTATTGCTTTCAAGACACCGGTTATTAAATAACACGAATTTATGGAAAGAAATGAATGAAAACCTATCGGCAAATGCCTTTTGTCTTGCATTGTGAGACAAAACTACCGAAAAAGTATAGAGTCCATTATAGAAGGGAAAGCGTTTAATTATCTAGCCACACGTACACGGTCAGTCTGTTTGAAAATCTATCCTGCAAGCCAGAATAGGCTTCCGACATTTGCCAGTTTGCTATAAATAACACAGTGTGACTTCAATTTTCTATCGGAAAGTATCGTGGTTTGATGTTCCATTTTCAAGACGCAATGAGATTTTTAAAGACCCGCGTCATGCGAAAATGGGACTGCAATATTTTGCCAACGTAGCTCCAGTCCAACCTGCGCATCTGCGCAGTTTTTTCAGGAAATGCATACCGAGGAGGATACTCATGAGATACCAAGTAACATTGCGTGCTTTTTCATAGCGGAAAGCGTAGCCCCTGACCAGACTGCGCAAATGCGCAGGCTGGGCTTGAGCTACGCTGGCCGTAATGTCATAAGACCAATTTTCGCATGACGCGGATGTAACAGTGTTATTTGAATGTGTGTACAGAAAACTGCGTCCTAATCAATTATCAAATGTTTCGATGACGAAAAAATAAATTCATAATAAGTCAGGTGATGGCACATATCATGTGATCACAAGTAGTAAATTTTGTATCTAAGAACACTATTATGCAGTGTAATAGACGTCCACTTCATGACAAACGTTTCATACGATGGATATGTGACTTTTAGGTGAAATAAAGAACACAACAATCCTTAAACCTTTTTTTAATTTATTTACTTAGAAAAGTAATTTTTTTTACCTTTATTTCAAAGTCAGGATATACGCCGAATATCTTTTTAAATATATTTCTTGATCCAAAGTTAAACAAAAAAATACCGAACTAGATCTATCTAGGATTCTCAGACATTCCAGTATGCCAACTCCATTTTTCCCATTTTTGTTCTGAACCATGTATTTACAAAATTCAATCTTATGCATGTAATAAGTGATAAAGCAGGAATTGTTTGGTATATATTTATACATAAATGCATAACATACGAATGTGTGATAATAAATAAGGTATGACAGGTGCAATAACGGAAATTGAAGCACACATGTGTTGTTATCTCCCCTAAGAAAACTAGAAAATATACAACTATTGTGTCGTACTTCTTTTTTCAAGAAATAAATATACAGCAGAAGGAAAACACAAACTTTGAACGCAGATATTTTCAATCATGTAGCATTGATTGAAAAAAATAGGTTTCACCGTACACATCATACGTTTCAGCTTCACTTGAAAAAGGCACGCATGTTTGCCACACATGAATATGCCAAAACCACCTGCAGTTGAGAATTGTATCTATTGCATAAACTCGTGAAACATATCTTCTTTCATACACAACTATCATTAACGTTAACATGTACATGTATAAATAAAAAGCAGAACATCATATGTGAACAAAAACAATCGGGCCCGAGGCAATTCATATAACATGTATTCACCTAAGCATTGATATTCAGATGTGTTCATAGTTTGTATATGGGGAAGTTAAGTTATGCAAACATGTTTTAATATGTGAAAATTACAGTTAGTTCATAGATTCAGATTTTATTTACATCATTTCCAGAAGGCCAATGGCCCATGTGGACACATTTTAGTACAAACAATATAATAACTACAGTAATAAACATGTATGTCTGGTTGAGTCGTGGGTAATTTTCATAAAGTTGTTACATCACAAATATTTTATAAATATATGACCATGAATCATTATGAAAATAATTATTAACCTTTCTTCTTTAAGATTTGTTGCTTTTTTCCAAATGTTTATCGTCTTTAAACATCAAAATAATCGACTGTGTTGATAGTGTCAAACTACCTTCATGAAAATAAGCTTCCGATTTCGTGGGTTCTGATTGGCTGCAAGAATTTCAAGATTTGCATACTATAACTAGCCTTTAAACTGACCTTGCAGGACAGGTTAATTTCTTGTGAAAAAATGTCAACAGACGATGTAGCATGGTAAATACTCCTAAATAAACGATTTTGTGTTACTTTGAAACACTATATGAACAATACATAAATGAGGAAATATTTCATAAGGACCTATCAAGTTATGATGAATTACACTATTTACTTGTTTTTGACGCATTTTTGATCGGAAAAAAATGGTGACCGTGTCAAAACATTTTTCTGTAACGAACTGCATCATGTGCGAACGTTCTATCGCGAGATGTCACGCGATCTCTATACCCACGAA
>VMBQ01009757.1:14173-27838 GCA_007657795.1 Dreissena rostriformis
AAAAAAAAAAAAAAAAAAAAAAAAAAAAATTTTTTTTTTTTTTTTTAATTGGGAATTTTTTTCCAAATTTTGGGAAAAAAGTATACCTTTTGCCATTGGGAACATAGCCGTTATTCGGCTATAAAATCGGGCCAAAAAAAGCCCTGCATTGTCAACATCTACTTTATTATACCCCCATTACCATTGGTAATGGGGGCTATATAGGAGTCACTTTGTCGGTCTGTCCGTCTGTCGGTCCCGAAATTTCATCCGATCTTCACCAAACTTGGTCAGAAGATGTGTCTAGATGATGTCTTGGTCAAGTTTGAATATGGGTCATGCCTGGTCAAAAACTAGGTCACGGGGTCACTTAGTGCCTTTTAAACCGAAAGTTTGTCTGGACCATAACTAGGGCATTTATCGTAAGATTTTAAAATCATTTGGTACATTTGTTCACCATCATTGGACGGTGTGTCTGTCGCGCGAAAGAATTATGTCGATATCTGCAATGTCAATGTCACACTTTGGGTTCAAAGGTCAAAAATGGCCATAAATATGTCATTCATTGTGAGATTTTAAAATGACTTTGTACATTTATTTTGTTCAGTCATTGGAGGGCGTGTCATGCGAAAGAATTCAAGAGTTCAAATGTCAAAATGGACATAAATGATAATGGCATAGTAATTCTTAAAAATTGAAATAAATATGCTTCTCTTGTTTTGTGAGACAGCATGCACAATATTCTGTGTCAATGCAGCATGTGGGGGTATACGTCACGTCTGTGACAAAGCTCTAGTTAACATTCTAGAGTTGGGAAAGATCTAGATTGGCATAAGTCACTGGTTGCTGCTGAAATGAAACTGGCGGAAAGAAGGACAATTGTGGTGATATTTTGTAATAATTTACTAAATTAAAGGAATTTCTTAGATTTGCAATTAAGGTTTTTACGTATTTGCAAAACAATGTTGAGGATTTCAAAAGAGTTTGACACTTTTTGTGTTTACCAGTTTAAAGTGGCAGATTTGTTATACATGAATGTATGATTACAACTATGTTTATATACATACATGTGAAACTATAATTATTAAGTATATAAATGTTAGTTTTAGAGTAAAAAGAAAATAATTTGAAACATACATGTTATATATGATTGTTTTGATAACAAGTATGTTTATTCAAATCCTTCAAGTATGTGTTTATAACCTGTTATGTATGTAACATGAATGTATGTATTACTATATGAAAAAAAAAGAGTTTAAAGTGGCAGAGAAGGGAGGCAAAATGGGCAGGGCAGAACATCCTGTTTATGTACTCCAGATCCTTTCCTATAGATGTCATATTTATTAGCCCAATCTTCATTTAAGGTCAGACGAGTTTTCTATTTGTACGCATAGTTTGAACTGGGTCATGTGGGCTCAGAAACTAGCTATATAACTTTGTTATATGGCAAAGAAAATCTTGTAAACCCTCTCAAAGTCACATTTATTTCCCAAATCAATGTGAAACTAGGTCCGAACAGTTTTAACCAATTAACAACTTATATCAGTTCTTGATGATCATTAATGCCTAACATATCATACATGTATGTAATTAATTATGTATATTTTATTCACCATGTCTAGTATTTATTGGTAAAACCATTTTCGGTATATTCATTCTTAAGGAGGCAACACAATTTATTTTGCCATATACCGGTAGCATTTTTTCCAGCATGATTCATTTCATCACACCCCTCACAAAAGTTAATGTTATTTGGGAACCTTTAATTGTGTAATACTATAATAACTAATGTAACTATAAAGGTCTTAATAGGCAATAGGAATCTAGCTGGAGGATTAATTTGTTCAATTAACTTGTTTCAGTAGTGTTTTTAGTGCCAACCAATCAAGTGATCCTGTGAGCTCTATTAAAAGCAGAAGCATACATCAGCATGTTGACATCAGTTCAAGGTCAGTGATTATTGGTATCAACTGATCACAGTCACCAAGCGCCATTTGCATCTTTGTTAACCGGTCAAGAGGCAGTAATTTTTTGGGCCAAAAGTAAACACTCAACTCTATCTATGTTGTTATGTTTTACCTTTGTCGTCATATTGTATTTTGTGTGTCTTTTTCGCGGCTTATGAATCCTTGTCACCCTTTGGTCTTTGAATACCGGTACTTCTCATCAATCTGGAATTCAAATTTTTTTATTTAAAGCTCAGTCATGAGGTTTTTTGCGGAAAAAGAATAAACTGTAAACTCCACTTAGTAGCTACAATAATAATAAGTAGACAGCCGGATTTATATCAAATAACAATTTAATTATTCCCATAATTTTAGCTTAAACATTTACTTAGATATAGAAGAAATACAAAATTCTGCTATTTTACATATATACGTATAATGTCTCATGATACAGATATGAAACATTGAGAATTTTCTCATATTACTTCATCTCAATTGATAGTAAAAATAACTCGCCAAATACATGTAATCTTAAAAGGACTTGTTTACAGATTGATAAATTGACACTTTCAACTTTTAATATCCTTCATTTAATTTACAAAAGTTATGCCCTTTTTTTAAGTTCTAGGACTTCCTGACTTTTAAATAAACTATTATCAAAGTAACTCCTGTGCCACCATAGGGTTCAATAATTTAACAAAGAATTTTTATGAAACCACAAGGCCCAAAGGTTTAATATTTGGTATGTAGCATCTGATTGGGGTCATCAATACGATTTTTTCAAATCATGCCCCTAGGTTTACATGATTTATGAAGACTTATATATGTATATATTTTTTTTTTTTTTTTTTTTTTTCCTTTTTTAAAATGTTTTNCATAGAGTTATATTTGGTGTATCATATTTTACTGTTGTCCTTTTGTTTTTAAAACCATGCCCTTGTCATCAGAAAAGACCATGCCACAGGTTTTACTTTTGTGTATCAACTTGCTACATACAACGACATGCAGGGCCAGGGGGTATTCTTTGTCACTAATTGTGCAACACTCTCATATTCCAAGACGTAAAAATTGGAGTGTAGACAAGGTAGCAAAATGACCTCACAAACATAGACATGTACTGAAAATATGTTTTCATTTATAATTCATCTTTTGAAATTGATAATATTATAAACTGTTACAAATAAGAAAGAATGGAATAAGTTAACATTCTTTTGTAGTTTTAACTTTTACTTTTTTTAATTTAATAAATGTTGAGGCATTAAATGGCAAACTTTAAAAAAAGTACCAAAAATCTGACCCTTTAAGCTGTATTCTATTGCTATGAAAGTACAAATTAAAAAAAAATAATCTTAAAATGCTACATTGTATGAAGTTCAATGTGACTTTACAAAAAGCGTGTATTTTCTATTTTAATGTGACTTCATGTAAAATGTTTGTGAACAAAAAAAAAAGTGCTGAACTGGGGAAAGAATGTATTTGTCCGTTTTTTCTTCATATTTTCACGCAGTTTTCATGATTTGCGAGGATATACTAAACAATTACATAGACTAGGGTGAATTATTGGTCAATATTTAATGTTATCATACTCTGCATAACACAGTGAGTACTCTGTAAGCCTGTCACGTATACGTTTCTATGTGACACATGAAGAACCTTGAACATGAACTTGCCAAGTATATTCTAGTAATTTATCAATATGAAAATAGAATTCAAAGTTCAAAGTTTCAAACAAATAAATTCCACACCCTTTGCCCGAAGTTGCTTGAATAGAATGTCTTATTGCCGCAAAGTCTGTTTAAAGGACCAATATTTATTTGTTAATATACTTAAAGATTTCTGTCTTTAGGCTGTTCCTGACGTAGGAGTTCCAAATGGCTTGAAGTGTTCTTCTCTACCCTAGTAACAGTTTCCATGCATTTGTCGTTTGTTCGGTAAGCTTTGGTTGCACAGAGCCAATTATGAATAAGATGCAGTGGATCAGTTTGATTTGTTAAGAAAACTTATACAAGGTTTTCAAATTTCTTATAAACTTAGCAAAATATTCAAAATTTAATGAAATACACGTATATTTATACTTTAATAAACATTAGATGTCTGTTAATAAGGCAATATTCACACTTTCACAATTGGTGCCATGATTTCGCCTTCACTAACTTATCAGAGTAATTGTTAAAATCCAGTATAGCCGGAATCATTATATAATTATGAAGTAACAGGTGAAATTTTCACCATACAACCATAGCCATATAGGTGTATTTTTAACGAAGTTTAGGGGGCAATATAGGAGTGAGCTTGTCTGTCTGTCGGTCCGTATTGGTTGTCCGCTCTCTAACTCAAGTTGTTTTCGTCCGATCTTCACCAAACTTGGTCAGAAGTTGTATCCAGATGATGTCTAGGTCAAGTTCGAATATGGGTCATGCCGGGTCAAAAACTAGGTCACTGGGTCACTTAGTGCGTTTTAAACATTCAGCATGTTGTCCGCTCTATAATTCAACTAGTTTTCATCCAATCTTCACCAAACTTGGTCAGAAGTTGTATCTAGATGATGTCTAGGTCAAGTTCGAATATGTGTCATACCGGGTCAAACACTAGGTCACGGGGTCACTTAGTGCGTTTTAACATCAAAATATTCGTGTCAATGCGGCGTGAGGAGGTATTCGTCACGTCTGTGACAAAGCTCTTGTTAATGTCAGGTCTTGAAGTCGAATGGTTACAAAAATGTCTACAATGAAGATGATCAATTTTACACAATTGAAAACTTATTTCTTCAATTGGTAGCCTGGCAGGGCAAGTGGCTTTTACTATATTTTTACATCACTGCTGTGGTTATTCTATTTTTAGTTCTGGTGAGAAAGTGGTCACTGAATTTTGGCAAAGAAGTGCTATTAAATCAGGTAAGAGAAAAGCAGTATTCAACTTGATCCATACATTTTGCTACTTTGCTCTTTTTATGCCCCCGGTATGGTGATCGCACTGTCCATCTGTCTGTCCGTCTGTCTGTCCTTCTGAAATTCCGTAACACCTGCGTTTAGGTTTCGAAAATTTGTAATAACTTTTGCAATATTGATCATAGCAACTTGATATTTGGCATGCATGTGTATCTCATGGAGCTGCACATTTTGAGTGGTCAATGTCATTCTTCAAGGTCAAAGGTAAAAAAAAAATAATCAAAGCGGCGCAGTACGGGGCATGATGTTTCTGACAAACACATCTCTTGTTTTTTATCATAATTATTTTTAAAACAACACAAATTTATCTCTAAATTTACCCCATCCATCGAAATCAATATGTAAACGGGCTGCCCCTGCATCACGTTTTTTCTTTGAATAGCCCGAAAGCCTACCTTATACGTGTATCACCGTCTGATAAGATATATCATGCCTGTAGACTTTGGGTGTGTGGATGAGACCATTCAACAAATTTTAAAACAATAATCTCCATTTTGCACATTCAGTTCAACCTCTTTATGAATGTCATGTTCCTATTTTCATTTAGGCATATATTGACTAATTGTAATGATAACCTGTTCAAAGATTGAATGCTAAATTACAACTTATTTAATATACGATATAAAACTTCAGTATAAAGCTGAATTTTAACATTAGAAACATTGAAGTGAACTTCAGCCTTAATTTCAGTGTACCTATTTTCGGACAACAACTAGTTCGGATACATTTGTTATTATCGGATTTGTTTTCCAATGATAAATGTCAAAAAGAACTTTTGAGTGTCATATAAATTGAACAATCTATTTTTTTATTTTTTTTTACATTTAAATGTGCAATCTAAGGTTGATTTAGAAAATAAAAGAAAAATTCAAACAAGTTTAATGAATTAAGCACATATCACTTTCTGAAATGGTCAGAAGTGGGTGGGGTAATGTCAAATACTAATTCATCATATTATCATTATATATTAAGTTTGGAGCAATATTCACAACTTAAATAACATGTACTTATTGATACATGCATCAGTTCTAATGAAATCTTTCAAAAAGATTAAATAATCACCTTTTTTTCACCTTAGAAACAACTTTCTTCTTGGTAATTGTAAATCCTTATTTTCTTATTATATTCACAAGTACACTGACACAAGCTGGAATCTAAACCACTGCTGAAGATTATTTTAGAGTATTATTAAATATAACACACTAGAAACACTGAAAAAATTATCCTTTTTTGTAAGAAAAAAATGTAAACTTGAGTAAAAAAATAGTACATATGGAAAAGTATGGTGGGCCAGAAATGATAATTTTAAAAATATTTATATGAAAGATGCAGAAATATTGAAAACATTTAAATAAAATCCCTATAATGTGATAGCTTGTGTTAATGATATATAGATAATGATACATGTGTTTGTTAAAGTGGTGTTTTACACCGTTTCAAAATGTTTCAATCAAATTTAAATGTGTCATTTCTGGTCAACCATACTTTTTATGCTCCCCATATATATATATATATATATATATATATATGGGGGGAGCATATAGTCGCCGCTTCGTCTGTCCGTGCTTGCGTGCGTGTATGTTTTTTGTCCGGGCTATTTCTCAGCAACTAACTCTGCTGTGGTTATTATATTTTTTAGTTCTGGTGAGAAAGTGGTCGATGAATTTCCAAAAAGAAATACTAGCCCTGCAGAGGAGAGTGAATCAGGTATGTGAAAACTAATTAACAGTATTCTACTTGATCCATACATTTTGCTTCTTTGCTCTTTTTTTATCATAATTATTTTTAAAACGACACAAATTTATCCCCTTAATAAACCCCACCCATCGAAATCAATATGTTTAAGGTCTGCCCCTGCATCACGTTTTTTCCATGAATAGCCTGAAAGCCCACCTTATCCGTGTATCACCGTCTGATAAGATATATTATGCCTGTAGATTTTAGGTGTATGGATGAGACCATTCAACCAATTTTAAAACAATAATCTCCATTTTGCACATTCTGTTCAACCTCCTTATGAATGTCATGTTCCTATTTTCATTTAGGCAATTATTGACTAATTGTAATGATGACCTGTTCAAAGTTTGAATGCTAAATTACAACTTATTTAATATACGATACAAAACTTCAGTATAAAGCTGAATTTTAACATTAGAAACATTGAACCGAACTTCAGCCTTAATTTCAGTGTACCTATTTTCGGACAACAACTAGTTTGGATACATTTGTTATTATCGGATTTGTTTTCCAATGATAGATATCAAAAAGAACTTTTGAGTGTCATATAAATTGAACAATCTATTTATTTATTTTTTTTACATTTAAATGTGCTATCTAAGGTTGATTTAGAAAATAAAATAAAAATTCAAACAAGTTTAATGAATTAAGCACATATCACTTTCTGAAATGGTCAGAAGTGGGTGGGGTAATGTCAAATACTAATTCATCATATTATCATTATATATTAAGTTTGGAGCAATATGCACAACTTAAATAACATATACTTATTGAAACATGCATCAGTTCTAATGAAATCTTTCAAAAAGATTAAATAATCACCTTTTTTCACCTTAGAAACAACTTTCTTCTTGGTAATTGTAAATCCTTATTTTCCTATTTTATTAACAAGTACACTGACACAAGCTGGAATCTAAACCACTGCTGAAGATAATGTTAGAGTATTATTAAATATAACACACTAGAAACACTGAAAAAATTATCCCTTTTTGTAAGAAAAAAATGTAAACAACTTGAGTAAAAAAATAGTACACTTGGAAAAGTATGGTGGGCCAGAAATGATAATTTAAAAAATATGTATGAAAGATGCAGAAATATTGAACACATTTAAATAAAATCCCTGTAATGTGATAGCTTATGTTAATGATATGGAAAATGATATATGCATGTGTTTGTTAAAGTGGTGTGTTTCACTGTTTCAAAATGTTTCAATCAAATTTAAATGTGTCATTTCTGGTCAACCAAACTTTTTATGCTTCCAAAATCGCCGCTTCGTTTGTCCGTGCGTGCATGTTTTTTGTCGGGGTTATTTCTCAGCAACAAATGACCGGAATTCAATGAAACTTTATGGGAAGCTTCACTACCTATGGGAGATGTGCATATTGTCAGCAGGGTCTGGTCGGATGATTTTTCACAGAGTTATGGCCCTCTGAAATTTTTTCATTAACTGTACATATAGTGCAATTTTTCTTGTCCGGGCTATTTCTCAGCAACTAATGACCTGAATTCAATGAAACTTTATGGGAAGCTTAACTACCAAGAGGAGATTTGCATATTATCAGCGGGTTCTGGTCCGATGATTTTTTACACAGTTATGGCCCTTTGAAATTTTCCATTCACTGAACATATAGTGCAATTCTTGTCCGGGTTATTTCTCAGCAAATAATGATCGGAATTCAATGAAACTTTATGGGAAGCTTCATTAACAAGAGGAGATGTGCATATTATCAGTTGGTTCTGGTTGGATGATTTTTCACAGTTATGGCCCTTTGATATTTTGCATTGTACATATAGTGCAATTCTTGTCCGAGCTATTTCTCAGCAACTTATTACGGGAATTCAATGAAACTTTTTGCAAAGCTTCACTACCAACAGGAGATGTGCATATTATCAGCCAGTTATGGTCGGAGGATTTTTCACAGAGTTATGGCCCTTTGAAATTTCCCATTGTACATATAGTGCAATTCTTGTCAGAGCTATTTCTCAGCAACTTATTATGGGAATTAATGAAACTTTATGGGAAGCTTCACTACCAACAGGAGATGTGCATATTATCAGGCGGTTATGGTCAGATGATTTTTAGCTCAACTGTTTTCAAAGAAAACCTGAGGTATTGTCATAGCCCTCTCATCCTTCCACGTTGTCGTCGTCTTCCGAAAACTTTAACATAGGCCATAACTTTTGCAATATTGAAGATAGCCACTTGATATTTGGCATGCATGTGTATCTCATGGACCTGCACATTTTGAGTGGTGAAAGGTCAAGGTAATCGTTCAAGGTCAAAGGTAAAAAAATAAATTTAAAAAAAATAAAAAATTCTCATGTGTATCTCATCGACCTGCACATTTGGAGTGGTGAAAAGGTCAAGGTCAATGATGACCTTCAAGGTCAAAAGTAAAAAAAAAATCCAAGCACCCACAGCTGAGCGTTGGCACCCGCTATGCGGTGCTCTTGTTCACAGACTTATGGTCCTTTGAAAATTTATAAATATAAACTGTACATATAGTGCAATTCTTGTCCGGGCTATTTCTCCCCAACTACTGACTGGAATTCAATGAATCTTTATGGGAAGCTTAACTACCTTGAGGAGATGTGCATGTTATTAGTGGGTTCTGGTTAGATGATTTATTTAGAGAGTTATGGCCCTTTGAAATTTTTAAGTTGCTAAACCATCCATCGTATTATTTTGTCCAAAGTTATGCCCCTCAAGACGTTTCCTTTTATCTGAATATATAGTGCAATATTGTGACAAAAAAAACCTTTGGGGAGCATCACCGATCTCCGACGGTTTCTTGTTATACTATTTTTAGCCTCAAGTTGTTTACATTTTTTCTTACTTAAGCGAAACAATGCAATCAATCTCATTTCTAGCTCAGCTGTTTTCGAAGAAAACCCGAGGTATTGTATAGACAGCTCGTCCTTCCATGTCGTTGTCGTCCGAAAATTTTAACATTGGCCATAACTTTTGCTGCTTTGCAATATTGAATAGAGCAACTTGATATTTGGCATGCATGTGTATCCCATGGAGCTGCATATTTTGAGTGGTGAAAGGTCAAGGTTATCCTTGAAGGTCAAAGGTCAAAAACATTTTTTTTTGGGGGGGGGGGTTTCATGTGTATCTCATCGGCCTGCACATTTTGAGTGGTGAAATGTCAAGGTTAATGATGACCTTCAAGGTCAAAGGTAAAAATAGAATAATCCAAGCACCCACAGCCGAGCGTTGGCACCGGTTATGCAGTGCTCTTGTTTTACTAATGTAACACCTTTACGGATAGTCTTTAATGTAAATCACAATACCAACACTCGAGCGCTTCGCTCTACGGTGTTGCAATCGTCTATATGGGTGTATAGGTTTGCTATAGCCTTTTAGATCTATTGTAGAGTCTTTATTTGTCCAAATTTCAGTTAGACATATAATATTGCAATGGTAAAGAAAAGATGAAAACTTACTATCAGAGCATTTAAACGCAGTAAGTCCTTCTACATTTCAGAACATTTCAGAAAGTGACATGTCCTAAAACATACTAATAGATACATCATTTTTTTTTTTTTTTTTTTTTTTTTTTTTTTTAGATTTTATATTTTTGTAAGATAAATTGTTATAATCATAATTACAATAAGAATTATAAAAACAACAATTTTTTGTTTAAAGAAGGTGACATAAAAAGACACCTGTTACAAACAGTTCAGTGAAACATAATTTAATAATACATCCTCCACAAATGTCACAATTTGCCACACATTACTGATTGAGGCCTTTCTATGAGATTTCTTGCTGATATACAACTTGATGGGTGACTGTACATTGTGATACACTCTTTTGGGCTCTTTGGCAATCTGTACAAGACTTAACATTTACAGGTGCCATGATCTGACACAGTCTGAGCTCCAGCTCAGAGATTGCATGCAATAGGTTCGTAGTATTTAAATAAGTTGATGATGGGTGTCAATCCAACGCAATTATCACCATCAGATTCCTGGAATAAGTACATTCTTGTACGAGGTGATACAGTATCAATGCACTCCGTGACAATACTATGAGATTGTGGTTGCAATATATTTCACGATTTGATCAATGGTATTATGAATAAAAGCAATGACTGTACTGTAACTGAACCCAAATTATAGGAGTACATTGAGATTAATTCTTGAGTTTGCAATGTCTCCTTCAAGACCATGACTTTTTTCTTGCGTAAGATGGACAGAAATCACCACTACGATGAATCACAAAAAAATCATATAGGTCGCGCTTTGCTGCAATACGTTGATCCTGATTTACAGTTATTGAGTGCATATGATTTTGCTAATCGTACAATTTTTGAAGCGTCTTACATTTTCCACAATCAACATGATGTGGTGAAGTCTTATAGGATCACCATGATAGGTTTATTATGAAGGCCAGGCTTTCTATTGTGGCACCTATCCTGATAAGGGAAACGTGATGTGATTATGATCTTATTTACAAAATCAGTATTTTCTATTAATGTACTCAGGGCCCTCAATCTTTCAAATCCACGGCCGAAATTCGGCCGCATTCCCCCCCCCCCGAANTTAGAGAGTAAGTAAAAAATCCCCCCAAAAGGGAAACGCCGCGAAAATTCCCCCTGCTATGGGTAGCGACCCGCTTCCCCTAAAATGGATTGAGGGCCCTGTGTACACACATAAAATTTGATCATAAAAAAAAACACAATTGAAGAAATTTAATACATTAAAACAATTAAAGAAGATAAAAGTTTTTTGATCCATGAAGTTGAATTTGACTCTCCGTGATCCTACTTTTATTTTGAATTTTTTTAACAAAGGGTCAATCAACCTTGGACATCCTTGGAATTATAGTCAAGTGAACACCCAGGGTGTTGAGTATAAAGGAAGTCAAAAGCAATGTATTACTTGAATGTTAAAAAACATTGTCCCAGTTTTCTATGAATTTGACATTAAGCAGACTTTTCCTGCCAATTCCACCTAGTTCAATACAGCACTGTTAAGTCAATATGGGAATCACTTGTTATAATCCCAGCTTTCCATATACCTTGTTAAAGATTGGTCATGAAATTATTTCTACATACATTCCATTCTGCGTATACATTTTTCTCCGCACTAGCTTACAACCGTCACTAGCCTGAACTAAAATAATAAGTTTGTAGCAAATTTTACTTTTTAGATCACCTGTGCACAAATGTGCTCATTGCGAGATTTTGTGATCGCCTTTTGACGGTCGTTCATTGTCAACATTTGCCTTGTTAACACTCTAGAGGCCACATTTATTGTCCAATCTTCATAAAACTTGGTCAGAAGATTTGTCCCAGTGATATCTTGGACAAGTTGGAAAATGGTTCCCGTTGGTTGAAAAACATGGTCGCCAGGGTGCGGGGTGTTTTTTCCAAATATGGCTATTGTAAAACTTTGTTAACACTAAGTCACATTTATTTCTAAACTTCAAGAAACTTGGTCAGAACATTTGTTCTAATGATATCTTGGATGAGTTTTAAAATGGTTCCCGTCCGTTGAAAAACATGACAGCCAGGTGGCTGGGCATTTTTCCTTATATGGCTATAGTAAAACCTTGTTAACTCTCTGGTTGATATTTTGACCAAGTTCGAAAATGGTTTCAGAAACATCTCACAAGTTGCTGAGAGCAGTTCAGTTCCATGAAGTCTCGGGTGAGCGACCGTGGGTCTGGCCTTCTAGTGATGAATTGATAAAATATTAGACAATATCTTTTGATTCTGTTTCATTCACTTTTTTTTACTAAATCCACCTTCCAAATAAGATCTGTATTTTTATGTCCCCCAGTCTATACTGGGGGACAAATTGTTTTTGCCCTGTCTGTTTGTTGGTTTGCTCAAACTTTAACATTTGCCATAACTTTTGCAATTTGAACATAGCAACTTGATATTTGGCATGCATCTGTATCTCATGGAGCTGCACATTTTGAGTGGTGAAAGGTCAAGGTCATCCTTCAAGGTCAAAGGTCAAATATATGGGTCAAAATCGCTCAAAAGGGGACATAGTGTTCACAAACACATCTTGTTTTATTCAACAATTGTCTGTCCAATATTCTGGTTTAAATTCACCATGATTGAGAACAAGCAGTTTTTCAATGTTCAAATCACAAAAGTTAAATACACACTCTTTCTGTACAGAAGCCTTATTTTGAAATGAAAGTAAACCACATTTCCCAAGATGCTCTTAAATATTTTAATTTTTTTTATTTTAATTAAAACTTTATTTATTGCAAACAGAATCATTATCATCATAATAAACAATAGTCTTTCGGCCAGTTCACCACTTAGTTAAAGAAAATAAATTCAAGCCTCTGGCGAGCTAGATCTTAAACCCGGTTCAATAAGACTCTTTTGAATGATCCCTCAGTGGAGGTTATTGTATACTAATTATTTTTGGTGTGCAATGCTATACTCTTTAAAAAAATAAACATCATTTATTTGAAGACACAGTTCTCTTTAGGGGCACTTGGAATGCCTTTATTTTTTAATATTTCGGTGTGAATGTGGTAGGGAAAAAATTGCTGTATACTAGAAATTCACTGTTTTGTTTGAAGGTTGGAGATTACATGAGACTGTGACAGTTGGCGGGAAACCTTCATCAACTGGAGTTCAGCCGGTAAATAGATGGCTGTAAAACAGTGATTGTTGATTTGCGTCCAGTTCTTTCTTACATATCACATGACCTGTCTTTTTAGCTCACCTGAGCACAACGTGCTCATGGTGAGCTATTGTGATCGCCTTTTGTCCGTCGTGCGTCGTGCGGCGTGCGTCGTGCGTCGTCCGTCGTGCGGCGTCAACATTTACCTTGTTAACACTCTAGAGGTCACATTTATTGTCCAATCTTCATGAAACTTGGTCAGAACATGTGTCTCAATAATATCTTGGACGAGTTCGAAAATGGTTCCGGTTGGTTGAAAAACATGGCTGCCAGGGGGCGTGGCAGTTTTCCTTATATGGCTATAGTAAAACCTTGTTAACACTAGAAGTCACATTTTTGGTCCAATGCTCATGAAACTTGGTCAGAATATTTGTACTAATGATATCTGTCGT
>VMBQ01009758.1:15410-31031 GCA_007657795.1 Dreissena rostriformis
CCTATTGAAAATGGGTTACATCAGACCGTCCGTCTGCCGTCCCTGCATGCGTCCGTGCGTCCGTTAGACTTTTTCTTGTTTACGCGATAAACTCCACAGTTTTCATCCGATTCTTTTCAAACTTGTTCAGTCTTTATATTAATGAGGACTCGAACCCTTTTGAAAATGGGTTACATCAGACCGTCCGTCCGTCCGTGCGTACGTCCGTTAGACTTTTTCTTGTTTACGCGATAAACTCCACAGTTTTCATCCGATTTTTTTCAAACTTGTTCAGTGTCTTTATATTAATGAGGACTCGAGACCTATTGAAAATGGGTTACATCAGACCGTCCGTCTGCCGTCCCTGCATGCGTCCGTGCATGCGTTAGACTTTTTCTTGTTTACGGTATAAACTCCACAGTTTTCATCCGATTCTTTTCAAACTTGTTCAGTGTCTTTATATTAATGAGGACTCGAACCCTATTGAAAATGGGTTACATTAGACCGTCCGTCCGTGCGTGCGTCGGTGCGTGCGTAAGACTTTTTCTTGTTTACGCGATAAACTCCACAGTTTTCATCTGATTCTTTTCAAACTTGTTCAGTGTCTTTATATTAATGAGGACTCGCACCCTATTGAAAATGGGTAACATCAGAGTAAAAAGTCCAGAATTATCTCCCCTTGAATTTGTATTGGTCCGAGGCGTTTAAGTAGGTTGTTTAATTGGTTGCAATTATTAATTTAAAATTAAATAAAATATAAGCCATCTGATAATTCATTTGGCAAGGATGAAAGGATTTGTGTTTTCAGTATTCCCTTGCATGTTCACATTCCATTCCATTGACATTCCAGCCAGTAGAGCGATTCAGGCCCTCATGGGCCTCTTGTATGAGTTTTAGTTTCAATATCAACAATGCTTGCACAGAGTTTACACATATTTTAACACTTATTTATATTCTGAACCAAATGAATTTAAAAACCATTAATGAGAGGTTTATTACTGACTGGCCCGAGTAATTATGTATTATTATTGTGGGTATTGGTTACGTTATCTTCTTATGCACTGATAAAACAATTCTTTTCCTGTAAATTTTCATAGCAATCGGCTAACTCCATACATTTTGTATTCCGAAAACAATATTTATTGTGATTTTGTTGTTGTTTTTTGTTTGTTTTTGAGTTAGACTGCTGATTTGTTAAAAACAAACTGCTGTTAATTTACATTATATTATTTATTGTAATTACCTGTTAACTGGAAAATGCATTTACATTCGGTTAAGGTTTTGTTGTATTATCCATTGTCATCCAGTTTTTGACAGTTTTTTTGTTTCATTTTTAAAATTGGAAAAGAAATTTAAGAATTTATTATATTGATCATATTAAAAAAATAAGAAGCAAAATTTATTCAAAATCCAAGAGGCAAAGTCAATAAGCCTTTTACAGAAAACATTAAAGCCAACATATTTGTTCAAACAGTGCCATGTTATTGTTTATGCAATATGCATATTAGTGGAATCCTGTCACTCTTTACCAGAAATAATCAATACGAGATTTGTGCATCATGATTTTTTAATATTATTCTATGAGTCATTTTTTAATTACACAAGTTCCAAATCTTCAAGAACTGTGTGTCACTTTACACATAAAAATGACATTTTATTAATAGGCAATGAAACTTTTTGTTTTTATGCTCCCCATATATATATAGCATATAGTTGCTAGTTTGTCCTTCCTTCCGTCACACTACACTTTTGTTACAGTTTCTCATAGTGCCTTCAATATTTTACCGATCTCTTACATATTTGTCATGCAGATACATTGCATGGACCTCTACCTTTTGATGAGGTTTGACGTCACTGGGGTCAAGGTCACCGAGGCTAGTAATAGATTTTCTCAAGGTCACACTTTTATTTCCACACAATGAACCCATATATATCGACAAAGCATCATTGGGGAGCATCCATCAGTTTTACTGATATCCTTGTTCTATCACATTTATTACCGTATTAAAACAAATCACAGTGATATCCTTATTAAAACAAATCACACGTTTTGTCAGACATACATATTACGTTGAGAATTGCATTAGTACAGCATGATATTTTGATGCAAAATATGCAGCCATATTGTTTTCATGTTTTTGTTATTTTTTATCCCCCGCCAAAGGCAGAGGGATATAGAATTGACGTTGTCCGTCTGTCACAAAATTTTGAAATTTGCTTTGGATATCAATTCAACATATTTGCTTGTTTTAATAGTAAGAGACACAATTTCTATGCAACAATATTCACAGGTCTTAACATTTTTTTTATTTTTTTTTTATCTCTGCAAACTTAAATGGTCATTTACAGAATTGTGTGCTGTTAATTTTGTTTGTTTTGCTTGTGTAGCAATTTGTTAGGGAAGTACATGTTTAGTCATTTATAGCATTACAATGTATAGAACAGTATTTATTTCCCCAAAAGTTTTACATTTTATTTGTTTTTGTTAATGTATATTGTGATATTTTTCATTTATTTAAAAAATTAGTTTAAAAAAAATAATAATAAACATTTAAAACATATCTGTTGATTAATCTGATAATCACAAACGAGAGGGCAATGGTAGCTGTAAAGTGCTCACCTGAGTTCAAAGTACACCAATTGATTAAGACTTGAACTGGTGATCTAGTTTTTGATCCCACTAGACCCAGATTTTACCAAGTTTCATAAAGATCGAGTCATAAATGTGGCCTTTAGAGTGGTATTAATTTTTTTATTAAATTTGACATACAGACAAACAGACAGTTTATTCATACTTATACAATAGTATATTGTCTTCATTCTTAAATATACACATTAGTTTCTGTAACGTTAATAGGTATAACAAAATAACATTATATAACATTAAATAGTCAAGAATAGTTAAGAATACAAATAAACAAAATTGATGACAAAAACACGTAAGATCTATCGAGGGAGCATCGATAATGAAATTAGTTAAACAGTATTATTGAGTATTATATTTCTTACAACTAAAGCTTCTTCGATATATTAAGATACATTAGAAGTCACTACTTTGTCACATGAAACTAATAACTAGTGGAATTTAAATATATGGATCAATATAAAATATATGACTTAATAGGTTTTCTTAAATCTGCAACATAATACATAGAAAATGGTATTCATCTTCTAAATCAACGTCGTTACAACATTAACATCAGATGACCTAGTTTTTGGACTTATCAAGATTGAGTCATGTATGGTCTGTTGAGTGATAAGGTTTTTCTGGGCATTGACCTGGTAACCTAGTTTTTCGACAAACTGAACCAGATTTTAATTCGACCTCGATCTTGTCAACATTCTTCATCATCACCAGGTGTGCATGTTTTTATTTGGAGCAGAACTCGATCAAAATATCATGGTCTTACCAAGATCCATACAGATTGGAAACTAAATGCGGCTTCGTGAGTGTTTATGAAATAAATGTTGGCGACAAAAGGGCAATCAGACAAGCTCAAGAGAGCTTTAGAGTTTTTCGCAAATTACCAGAAAACTTAAAACTACCAATAAAGGTGAATACAATGCTTTGACTGAGAATAGTAACAAAATGAAAGACACAGAAACAAAGACGAGTGTAATAAGTTTTCATTTATTTTTAAATAAAATGCACATGTTTCACATTAAACATAAATAAGTAATTGACAAGTTATTTTTAAGTCTAAACACACAATTATGTCAAAGATATACAAAAGCAGCTGTATTTAAAAGTAAACAAACAAAATATTTACAAACATGAAGGCAAAAATGGCTCAGGGTCACTCACCTGTGTTAATTTATTTCGGATGTTTTCAATACAGCAATAAATGCAAACAATACAATGTCCCCTGGCGGCCATTTTTTAAATAAAAATTTTGGTAGGATTTTAATTGACAAATATTTTGGAGAAATTATGTAGTCAAACACTATTTGATCTAGCCATATAACGTAAACAGCCCTATCATAATAATATATAAGCAAACAATCACAACATGTTTTTACCAACAAATTCTTAGACTTAAAGAGACAAAAGAGTAACTTTGACCAATTAAAATGATTCTTGCAGTTTGCATATTAACAGGCTTCCAATATTCATAAAAAAATGTTCTAAATAAGGGCCCACATCTAAGAGGATTCTAAATCTTAAACATAGTCCCACCTTGACCAAGAATTGACCAATAAGAATGCTTCTAACAGTTGAGATTTGATTTCCATTGGTTAAATATTTAATATCACATATGATACCTTTTGTTTGTTTGTTTGTGTTGTTGGGTTTTTTGCCATTTCAAACAGTATTTCAGTCATAACACAACGGTCACTTAACCAACACAGACTTTTTCTGGATAAGCTGGTTTACCAGAACAAAGTGCACATCCTTAAACAAGTAAATGTCCTAATTGTAAGATAAGCAGGGGGAGAGTGGCTGTAGAAAGGATTGTATGACCAATCCCCACACAAGTTATGTGGCAAATATTGGTATCGAACCCACAATCCTAAGATGTGTAGTCCAGCGCTCTTACAACTGAGCTAGCTAGCCCAAAACAAGTGATACTAAATTGAGCTTATTTTTTTTTTAATCATGGGACCAGAGCCCACACTAACAGTCCTTAGACTTACGACTAGGAAAATCAAATATTTGTATTTTAATGCCCCGGTAGGGTGGCATATAGTGATCGCATTGTCCGTCCGTCTGTCTGTCCGTCTGAATTCAGTCACACTTGCGTTTAGGTTTCGAAAAATGGTCTTAACTTTTGCAATATTGATCATAGCAACTTGATATTTGGCATGCATGTGTATCTCATGGAGCTGCACAATTTGAGTGGTGAAAGGTGAAGGTCATCCTTCAAGGTCAAAGGTTAAAAAACATGAAAAAATCAAAGTGACACAGAAGGGGGCATTGTGTTTCTGACCAACACATCTCTTGTTTTATTTTTGCTCTATGAAAGCTGTGAAGATTTTGAATCTCAAATGGTTTTCACACATTCGAAATTCAAACTTCTTCATTCAGAACAATTAATTCTGATCAGCAACCAAACACCAGAAAAAGGCATGCTAACAAACTGTTATTTTGTTTCCTGCTTAGTCTATTCATATTTTTATAATGTGAGAATGGGTTCATAAATACAGACACAAGTTATGCTCCTGCAAATTCTCGAGAGCAAAAAGTTATTTTAAATCACAGCGCAACATCCTAACATCTTCCGGAGCCAATCTGGTGAAACGCAGGCCAAGTTTTCACGTCGTTGGCCCCTACTTGGGTATCCTGCGGATCTCGTGCGCAAACCAAATGGCAAAGCTGAGCAGGGCCACTGAGCCTGACTGGTGGGTGGCGGCCAGGGGGGTGGGCACGTACAGCAGCAGAGTCAGCACGCCAAGGGTACCCTGAAATGATACAATATCATGATTTATTCTACCTTTTGAATACCATTGTACAATCCCTTGGGCATGATTTGTACAAACTTAGTAGAGCACCAATAGATGATGTTACACACCAGATATTAAAGCTCTGACCCTTGCAGTTTCAGAGATGATTTCTTAAGTTTGTATTTTTAAAATCTATTTTTTAGCTCTGGTGACCTACATAAATAGACCGGAACGATTTGAAAAACTTTGAAAAGTTCACAGAAGGATCATTCCAATTAAGTTTAACTAAAATCTGCCCATGGGTTCAGGGGGAGAAGTCATTAGAAGAAAAAAGTTAACAGACGGACTTACATGATGGTTAATATGTTGGTAAGGTTTCAGCCCTTTAGCAGCAATAAGTTTTGAGTTATGTGCGTCGAAATTAAAAAAATGTACTTCTTTCGTTTAAAACATATGTAGCTAACTCTGGTTATGCAAAAAAAATATCTGAACCAAAATATGGTGGTGCACAAATTCAAATACTGTTTAATAATGTTTGTTAAGTTTCAGTCTATTAGCAGCAATACTTTTTGAGTGAAGCAATACAAAAGTAAACAAGAGATGTGTTTGTCAGAAACACAATGCCCCCTACTGCGCCGCTTTTTTTTTTACCTTTAACCTTGACCTTTCACCACTCAAAATCTGCAGCTCTATGAGATACACATGCATGCCAAATATCAAGTTGCTTTGATCAATACCTAAACGCAACGTGTGACGGAATTTCAGAAGGACAGACAGACAGACGGACAGACAGACAGTGCGATCACTATATGGCCACTCAGGGGCATAAAAATGTATTTTTAGCTTACCTGAGCACCAGCAAAATGTTCGTTAAAATAATTTCACGACCAATGGCCACACTACCCATGTGGTCTGGCAGGTAATTAAACCAACGGTCCTTTGATTTTTAGTACAATGCTCCACAAACTTAGCTAGCCAGTCCCACACAAATTGTAGTAATCTTTTTACCTGTAGCCACGCCATGGCGAAGAGAGCGTTGACGGCCATTCTTGCCCGGGGAGGCAGCGGGTACTTGCGACACATGAACCAGAAACCTGAGATCAGCAGGATGGTGGATTCAGCCTGAAATTAGGAATATTATGCAATATATAGTCATCCTTACTTGATGTTGTATTCATATGGGATATTGCACTGCAGTCATTTATTTTCGTTGACATGAAATTTTGATGATTCATAAAATCTGGCATTTTGGTTTGATTTTAAATTTGTTGCTTTTTTTTATATAGTCTGATATAAGACATTTTATTATAATGTTCCTTGGACATTTGATTTCATGGTTAAAAGGACCCATAAAAATCCATGAAAATTAGTGTCTGAAGATTGTACAGCATGTTTTTTAATGACTCACAGATGTTTATAACCCCAAACTGTCTATCTATAGAAACAGGTAATGTTGTTGGTCACACTGCCTTTTAGGTGTGAAATTGTCACACAATTTAATCTTGGTCATAAGCAAACATTTCTTGAAGCAAGCAATCTTTATTTTGATGAGCATACTCTTTTTGAAAAATGAAAATATCCATGTGTAAAGAAAATTAACATAATTATGTCATAAAACCATTAATTAAAACACTGATAACAAGAAGAATAGTTAGAAGATCTTTCAATATCAATAACATGCAATATAAATATAATATAACAAGAACTGTCACCATAGGATGACATACATGTATGTCCCCTTTTTCCACATTTTTGTAAACCTTAACGCAAAGTGTTTTTCCACATTTTTCTAACCCTAATTGCAAAGTGTGACGGAATTTCAGACAGACAGACGGACAGTGCGATCACTTTATGCCCACCTTAGGGGGCATAAAAAACCTGTGTTGTACAGAGATAGCATTGAAAGTGGGTAGTTTTGGTATTTTTTCAAAGTTTTAGACAGACGAAAGGTCACCCCACTCACATTTTCTGTATTAGCTTATTTACCAGTACTTTGTGTACATGCTGTCATTATGCCACCAACTATCCTACTAGAAACAGAGGTGGGTGGAGAATGGCCATAGAAATAATTTCATGACCAATTAAACAAAATTATGTGGCCAGGCTTGGAATCAAACCCAGATCCTCAGAATTATAGTCCAGCACTCTACCAACTGAGCTAGCCAGCCTGTTTTCACAACAGAAAGCAGTAACATCTCACCAGGTATCTGTGGTTGAACTGGACGGTGGTAGCGTTCTCAAACACATTCTTCCACTTGGGACTTATCGCCCACAGGTCGGTCGGGATCCACCGGTCGGCCATCAGGGGCCAAGAGTTGTACGTGAGACCCGCGTCAAGGCCCGCAACGAAGGCTCCTGCAGATGGAAACAGACAGAATACTCAGGACGTCCAATTGCTCAAAATTTTCTTTAGCCAAATTTTCAGTAAAACACATAAACTCTTCACATTCTATCAGTTTTATAATATGGGCTTTTATGAAGAAAAAGTTATAGCCAATATGACATTTTTTGAGCCAAATTTCTAATTTGTAGCCATTTGCTAATTTGGTGAATGGCAGAGCAGGCCCTGATACTAGGTTAGTGTTGAACACAGATGGTTTATTTAATTTGACGTAGAAAACTAGATTTTGTGCCGAGCAAAGTAAACTTATCTGTGATCAAAACTTAACAGGTATTTTCTTTATCCCATTATTTTTGCACTTTTAAAGTCTTCATTATGCATGGCCCTTAATCACTGTTGCCACCTCTTTTTTTTGCAATGCATTAATAAATGAGCCAATGCTATTCTGAGGTGGCGCTAAGGACCAGATTTTTGAAATTTTACAGATAATTATACAGGGGGAGTAGGTTTTATATGTTTTTTTTCAACATATTTTGCATTATTTTAAAACTTGGACAATGTAGTGCGATACAGCGAAGATTAATTGATCCACAAATGTACAGAAACCTATAATAAGAACCCATTTGGAAACGTCTTGACCTTTATAAGTTGTAGCATTGAATCATTTATTAATGCATCGCAAAAAGAGGTGGCGCCCGTGATTAACGGCCGTGTTATGCAAGCAAACAAAATTAAATGTCTCTAAACAACCCTTAAACCTCAACATTTATCAAAAGATGCATTATTTTGTTCATGACATTATGATGATGGGACAAAATGTTGTTGTTGTCTAATTACAAAATAAGCTTTGATCGAACAGGTGTGTGATTTTGAAAAACCTCTTTGGAGAAAATTACTCTACCCCCTTCCCCTTTATGGGTTCACCAAACCCCTTACCTTTTAAACATGCAAATATTTGTTCTACTTGTTAAGCTGTTTTGCTTTTGAAAAGGAAGAAATCAGCTGAACAGAGGCAAAGTACAAACCCTGTTTTATCATCAACAGTCCATAAGCCATGATTTGATCTGATTTGTAGCAAATTTTGAGACAGAAAGTCAATACAAAATGAATTTTCTTAATCAATTTGAATGCAAACTTCTAGTAGTTAAAGATACTAAGATGTACATTTATATCCGTAAACCTGCCTATCAAGGGATTAAAAATAGATTTTAAAGCAAACGCCTACACAACAGTTCTCTCTGATGCACTGAAATTACCGTTTCCAATAAAATTATCAATCTAATCTCGTTGCAAGCAAATGGTCAGGGGTAAAATACCCCTTGACCAAAAAATGTCAGGGGTACATTACCTTTAATGGATACCTTATCTGGAGCCCTATTATATTAAAAAAATCTGGGACTGTATTTGCAAGAGTTTGAATAAAGAATAGACTTTGAATTACGAAAAATACATTCAGCCTTTGAATCTACACAGGCTATAAATGTTGCTTACTAGTATGTCATAAATAAGTTGTTCTAAATAAAGAATTGTGTATTAAGAGGTATTACATTTCATTTCATCTTTAACTTTATTATACTTTTAGACCAAAACAGTTACAAGAATATTCTTCATTTTCAGACTTAAGTCTATAAATTGTTTGGTGAATACGGGCCCTGGTCTTTTCTACAAACCTGATAAGGCTGTGAGGAACACTGTAGTCATCAGGCCGTGGGACAAACCACGCAGACGAGCCAACTCACGGAACTCTGGCATCTGTAATGGACAATGACTCTTCACTTTAATAAGGAGAACAGATTTGAATCTTGCTCTGGGAAAACGTGGTTTAATTCATGTGCGTAAAATGTAATCCCAGATTAGCCTGTGCAGTCCGCACAGGCTAATCAGGGACAACACTTTCGGCCTAAGCTAGATTTTCCTTAAGAAGAGACTTTGTTTAAATGAAAGATACCTTTAATGCGGAAAGTGTTGCCCCTGTTTAGC
The DNA here is from genome assembly GCA_007657795.1 of Dreissena rostriformis. Classification (NCBI taxonomy): domain Eukaryota; kingdom Metazoa; phylum Mollusca; class Bivalvia; order Myida; family Dreissenidae; genus Dreissena; species Dreissena rostriformis. The sequence goes on from VMBQ01009758.1 coordinate 25,093, forward strand.
TTGTGCTGAATGCACAGGCTTATCTGGGCGACACTTTACGCAAATGCATTAAGTCCCATTTTCCTAGAGCGGGGATCATTTTATTTTATAAAGGCAACAAGCGAAGGATTCTGTAAAATGTTAAGGAGCTTAAGATCAAAGGAATTCAGGTTTGGTTGAAAAATTAAGAACAAATATGCCAATTTTAAAACTCTGCATGTGTGAGTAGAAGTTAAAACTTCAACTAGAGCTTTGTCACAAATGTGATCATACCACCGCACTGTTTTGTAAGATTTATTTCAGGCGATCACTGGGGATGAACAAGTATCTTCATGGTGATGACATATTTCAAGTTTCAAAATAATTTGCTTAAGAAAAGTACTTTGCACCACAAATCTTTACGGAAAAACTGGGCTCGATGCAAGTGCGTAAAGTGTTGTCTAAAATTCGCCTATGCAATCTGCACAGGCTTATCAGGGATGCAATTTCCACTTTTATGGTATTTTTCATTTAAAGGAAGTCCCTTCTTGGGCTAAAAGTGTTGTTCCTGATATGCACATGCAAAACTGCACCAGATAATCTGGGATGACACTTTACACACATGATTGGGAAAAAATGAAACTTGTAGTGTTCAAAAGTTGATTCTATAAAGAAATGTATCACTTGGGCATGGCCAGTTTATGGTTTTAAAACACTTTGAACATGACCACTTGACCAAGTTATATATTAAAAAGAACAGTGTTGTGTCAGTGAAAAAGATTTAATTTTATATATAAATGTTTGTGGATATAAATTATCAGACCCCTAAAGTACTGCCAGTTTTGACTATGGGCATATTTCAAATAATTTTGTGGAGGACATCATGCTATGTTACATACCAAAAATGTGTGGGATTAAAGGTTTCAGAGGAAAACATTTTTTAGTGATTGTGCTATACAAATCTGTATTAACCTTGTGTCACCTTGGCATGGCCAGTTTTTGCCCAGGCCAGTTTTGACTCTAGGGGCATGATTTGAACAAGTTTTGTGGAGGACCACAATGCAATGTTACATAACAAGTATTTAACTTGAGGGCTTACTTTAGGACCATGTTTTTCCACAATCGAGACCTTTTTTCAGCTCAGCCAAGATATCATAACAACAAATGTTCTGAGCAAGTTGAATGAAAATTAGACAATAAATATGGCCTCTAGAGCATTTGCAGGGTAAATGTTGACGATGCACAATGGATGACGTATGGCTGACAAAAAATTATCACAGAAGCTCAACATGAGTATGTTGTGCTCAATTAAGCTAAAAACAAGTGGCCCAGCAATCTGTGACATCTAGCAACATAAACTGTTGTGTAGTTTTGTGATGTTTGGGTAATAACTGTGGTTTTCTATAAACTTAAAACACAAACAAACAAGAAAATTCGTAGATTTGATATCCCCCGCAACATATATTTTGTTTAAGGATGGGTGCAAATCGNGATACACATGCAAACCAAATATCAAGTTGCTATCTTCAATATTGCAAAAGTTATGACCAACGTTTAAGTTTTCGGACCGACACACAGACGGATGGACAGACGGACGGACAGACAGACGGACTGACAGTTCACCTGCTATATGCCACCCTACCGGGGGCATAAAAACAAGTTTACCCTAGAGTGAAGGCAATTTTGACCCCAGGGTCATGATTTGAACAAACTTTGTAGAGGAAATCAATAATACAATGTTACACACTTATATCAAACCCTTGTGCAGAGAAGATTTTTTATGTATATCAATTTTAACTATAGTCTTTATATATCATTTGACCCCTGGGGGTGTCAAGTTATGACCCTAGGGGCTTGATTTCAACAAACTTAGAGGATCACTACAAGATCTTATATGCCAAATAACAAACCTCTGGGCCTTAAGGTTTCAGGGAAGAAGATTTTCAATACATTCAATAAGGAAAACAAGAAACCCTAGGGCGGGGCCAATTTAGACCCCAGAGGTATGATTTAAATAAATTTGGTAGAGGACCATCGTACGATGATAAACACCAAATATTAAACCCCTGACCCTTGTGGTTTCAGAAAAAGAAGATTAAAAAAGTATTTTATTATAAATGTCTACATAAATCTTGTGACCCTTGGGCGTGGCCAATTTTGACTTCAGAGGCATTATTTGTTCAAACTTGGTAGAGGACCACCATACAATGATACATGGAGGACCACCATACAATAATAAATGGAGGACCACCATACAATAATAAATGGAGGACCACCATACAATAATAAATGGAGGACCACCAGACAATAATAAATGGAGGACCACCATACAATAATAGGTGCCAAATAGGTAGAGGACCACCATACAATAATAGATGCCAAATACAAAACCTCTCCACCTTACATTTTCGAAAGTGAAGATTTAAAAAGTTTTTAATAAATACATAAAAGGATAAGTTACCCCCAATGCGGCAAATTGTTTCCCCATTTACAATCTAATATAAGTTTATATAAATCATGTGACCCTTGGGGCAATTCAAGTTTTGACCCCAGGGGCATGATTTGAACAAACTTAGTAGAGGACCACAAGACAATGTTACACACCAAACAAAAAAGCCTTTGTGGTTAAAAAAAAATAAAAAAAATGGAAGTTTTCGTTCTTTTTAATCTATTTTTAGCTCTGGTCACCTACATATGCAATGGACCGGAACAACTTCAACAACTTTGTACGAGGGTCACCAATGGATCATCCTGTGCAGTTTCGTTAAAATGTTTCAAGGGGTTAAAGAGGAGGTGTGGTTTGAAGAAAAAGTTTAAGCACTCACCTAACGCACTGACTGACGACGAACGACACAGTATCTTAAAAGCTCCCCTTGAGTGTGCTCTGGTGAGCTAGCAACAACAAGTCCTTCATATGCTAGTTATACACATCAAACCCACATTGACGTGGGGCAAAACATGAGACAGCCCGTTCCACAGGAAGAGCGTGTAGAGGAGCAGGGCCGAGCCCAGGTGGGCTTAATGCATTTGCGTAAAGTGTTGTCCCAGATTAGCCTGTGCAGTGTGCACAGGTTAATCAGGGAAAACACTNAGTAGTGTGAGGGCCCTGCCTGTGCAGTCTGCACAGGTTAATCAGGGACAACACTTTCTGCTTATTTAGTATTTTGTAATTTCACGTGTAAAGGAAGTCTCTTCTTAATATAAAATAATTATAGGGGGAAAGTACCCTCCCTGATTAGCCTGTGCTGAATACACAGGCTAATCTGTGACAACACTTAATGCACATGCATAATGCACTAACCTTGACATGTGGCAGAACGTGGGAAAGACCGTTCCACAGGAACAGTGAGTAGAGGAGCAGTGCTGAGCCCAGGTGGGAGGCCAGTCGGTACTGACTGACCCGCGGTATCTCCATGGGATTCTGTTTCTCCACCAACCCACTCTTCACCATGTACCAGCCCAGAAAACCCTGCGGAGAACATGTGGTTGAGAACATGGTTGTTTGTATATGAATGTATGTGCATAACCCTTTCCGGCTCAGATGCACATCTTGTAGTCCCGTAGCAAATAAATATAAATTAAAGACCTTTCTTACTAGATTAAACTTTTAAAGGCATCATTTCCAACCCTAAGATATTAAAGAGCAGCAAACAGCATAAAACCTAAACAGCCTGCAAGTTATTCGCATGCTGTTCTGTTTTTTTTTATATATATTTACATAAGCCAAATTAACTTTTCGTCTGAGCTGAACAGGTTTTAAGATATCCAGAAAAAACGGACAAAAAATATTAGAGAATTGCGCCAGATTTTTAACTCAACATACAACAGGACTCTGGGACGTCATGTCCTACTATTCACCCACATCCCCAAAAGGACAAACTGCAAAACGGCCCCAATCCTCTAAGGAGATGAAAGCCCAAAAAATGCATCACATATCTGTATGTATAAGTCACCTGGAAGCCAATGAAAGAGGACCCAGGTTTTTTTTTCCCTCAAAAATGCGGTTTAAATGCAAAAGAACCCTAACCCTGTGGGGCATGGTAAAGCGAATAAACCAGATGTTTAACACACCTGATGAGACTTCACGTGAGCCCTGTACAACAGGATCCATCGCTCATGCCCTTCGAAATCCCATAAATGAGTGCAAGGGGTCAAAGGATCACAACCCTGTGGGGGAAGAAGGGGGGGGGAGACCTTTCAGCAATGAAGGTCTTCCTTGAAATTTACGGTTTATCACATATTGAACTTTTTGACTGCTTTATACAATTGAACCAGAGGGCTGCAGTCCTTTTTTTTCCCATAAAAAGGTTACATATCAAAGGACCCAATCCGTAACAGGTGAAAACAGCTATTAAGCAAATAAACCTGTCCTTGAACCCAAATGTATATCTCACCTGGAAGCCAATGAGGGCTCCAAACAACAGGACCCTGGGCTTCANAAAGGCATCATTTCCAACCCTAAGATATTAAAGAGCAGCAACCAGCATAAAACCTGAACAGCCTGCAAGTTATTCGCATGCTGTTCTGTTTTGTTTTTTATATATTTACATAAGCCAAATTAACTTTTCGTCTGAGCTGAACAGGTTTAAAGACATCCAGAAAAAACGGACAAAAAATATTAGAGAATTGGGCCAGATTTTTAACTCAACATACAACAGGACTCTGGGACGTCATGTCCTACTATTCACCCACATCCTCAAAAGGACAAACTGCAAAACAGCCCCAATCCTCTAAGGAGATGAAAGCCCAAAAAATGCATCACATATCTGTATGTGTAAGTCACCTGGAAGCCAATGAAAGAGGACCCAGGTTTTTTTTTCCCTCAAAAATGCGGTTTAAATGCAAAAGGACCCTAACCCTGTGGGGTATGGAAAGGCGAATAAACCAGATGTTTAACACACCTGATGAGACTTCATGTGAGCCCTGTACAACAGGATCCATCGCTCATGCCCTTCAAAATCCCATAAATGAGTGCAAGGGGCCAAAGGATCACAACCCTGTGGGGGAAGAAGGGGGGGAGACCTTTCAGCGATGAAGGCCTTCCTTGAAATTTACAGTTTATCACATATTGAACTTTTTGACAGCTTTATACAATTGAACCCGGGGGCTGCAGTCCTTGTTTTTCCCATATAAAGGAGGTAACATATCAAAGGACCCAATCCGTAACAGGTGAAAACAGCTATTAAGCAAATTAACCTGTCCTTGAACCCAAATGTATATCTCACCTGGAAGCCAATGAGGGCTCCAAACAACAGGACCCGGGGCTTCATGCCCTTTGACAGCCAGCCCTTCTGCCAGAAGTACAGGGCCGGGAGGGCAAAGACCAGCCCCACTCCCCGCCCCCACATCCGATGGCCCCATTCCATGTAGTAGATGAACTTGAAGTCTGACAGCGTCATTTCTTTTCCGCTACTGAAAGTAAAACAATTTTCGGGATGTGTGGCAAAGATTTAACAACAAATAAGACTTATCCCTTTTCCATTCAAATACGCATTTTAATCGATTTAAGTTTAAATTGCTTCGTTTCCAACCCTAAGATACTGATAAGCAGCAAACATCATAAAACCTGAACAGCCTGCAAGTTACTTGCAGGCTGTTCAGGTTTTATGCTGGTTGCATATAGCCATTTTCATTTTGCTTCTGAGCGGAAAAGGGTTAAGAATGCAGTTAACTGCCGCTTCATTTTGTTTCAATTACTGGAATTTTTTCCACATACTTTTGTAGAATCTAATCAAATTATTGCATGAGGTGCTTGTTAAATACTTTACCCCTCTCTAGGTTTAAAACATTTTATGAAATATATAGTCTTTTGAAGATTTTCTTGTTTGCTGAACGAGTCCTTTATATTATGCCCACAAACATTTTTCATTTAGGTACAGATTGGTTTGTAGAAGACCAGATGAAAAGTCTTACTATATTGGACTTTAAGAGAGGTAACGAATGTAGTCTACAAACTGTCACTAGCATACCAATATACCCTG